>CANUEY010677099.1:0-54882 GCA_948099555.1 Croton setiger | reverse complement strand
CCACACTTTAAACGGAGAAACTGCAAAACATTACAAAAGCTAAAATCCGACACATGTCGACATTTTATTATTCTGAAAATTGACAAAAGGATTAAGACATTATTAGTGTTAGCACTCACCACCGGTCCATTTGCTGTCTGTATTCTTCTCTCCTCCCTCAAAATAAGGAATCTCCTTTAGTTTTAGCACTTATGCATTGACCCTAGACCCCTTAATTAGAGCTATATACAAAATCAATTTCATTCAAAAGATGAAATGAATCGAGCTTTTAGATTGTTTAAAATATATATATATATATATATATAGGGGTTAAATATACTAGTTTTGATTTGTTAACTTTTGAATCATTTATATTATATATACCAGATTATATGGTTTATTTATATTGGTTAAATATTTTTGCGGAGATTAGTTTGTTTTGTTTTATTTTTACTTAGGTGTAGTATATATAGCAAAAAATATGGTGCATTTATACCATCTATGTGTGTGTATATTGATAGTATTATTTTGTTTCTTTCATAATATATCTATCAGTACATAATTTGGTATATATATACTGTGATTTCTCTTTTATTTATAGTAGTTTGATAGTTGAGTGTTGAATGATTTATAGTATATATATCAGTATATATGGTCATATATATTGTTCATTTGTTAGAATATTATATTCATGTATTAGTATATATAATACTATATGATACTAAATATATTTGTGTAATTTAACTAATGATGAATAGTGTTTATGGTATCAATTGGTTCTACTTCTACCAATATAGAATTGGTGGGTCAGTGATAATAATATTAGTTCGCCTGGTAGGAATTTTGAATTTTTTGTTGATGAAAATTTTGATTTGTCAACTATTTTTGGTACTTTTGATATTAAGATAGGGAAGTAGTTCCTAGTAAAAATTGTTTGATAAAGTGTATGAAAGCAATTGCTGTGAGTAAGAATTTTATGTAGCGAGCTGCTCGATCCAATGCATCTTTTTATCATGTGATTTGTGTTGATAATGGTGTACTTGGATTATGCATGATTCTAAAGTTGCTCACAGGAATGTATGGATACTTAGACGGTATATGAATGAACATACTTGCAGACGTGATGTTATTACCAATCGACACCCTTTAACTACTTCTAATTTATGTTTAGAGTATTTGAAGCATGAAATGAGGGTGAATAAAATTCGAAAGCCAACACCAAAAGATGTCATGGACATGGTGAGAGGGAGACATAAGGTTGATATTAGTTATTACACAGCAATGAGGACTTTGCAAAGGGTTTATGATTATACAATAGGTACAGCTGAATCATCTTATGCATCGATACCTTCATTGTTTTAAGTCTTGTTGTGCAAAATCCAGGTATATATACTTACAATCTTCTTAAATGTTTTATTTATTGGTATATATATATATATATATACATATATATATATATATATATATATATATATATGTCATATATATTTTCATATATATTGTTTCATATTTTAGTATATATGACAATATATATATTCCATATATACTGTCATATACACCAGTATATATGTATGACAATAAATTACCTATCATAATTACTTTTGTTTATAAAATTTCAATATTTAAATCTGGTATAAGATTGTTAAAATAGCAGAGTTTGAAATATATTTACATGTATATGTACCTTATATATACTATATGAAAACTAGTATATATGTGATATATATACTATTATATATACTTCTATATGTAGTAGTACTATGTGTTGTTTTCTTAATTATTATGTTTATGCCATATATGTTAGGTGTCAAGTATATATATTATCATATATAATATTGATGTTATTATTACCTTTTTTTAATACGTATGAATTATTTTTTGAGGTACTATTACTTTTTATGAAAGGAATAGTGAGAATAGATTTTTTATCTTTTTATAAGTTTTGGTGCTTCAAAAAGAGGTTGGCCTAGTTGTAGACCAGTAATTTTCGTGGATGCAACCTTCTTGAATTCTAAGTATAGGTCACTTTGTTGATGGTTGTTGCTGAAGATGCTTATAATCATATTTTTCTATTGGCGTATGTTGTTGTTGATTCTGAGAACGATGCTTTATGGGAGTGGTTTTTTTGGAGGCTCCGTCTTGCATTAGATTTAAGAGATGAGTTAGTAGTTGTATCAGATTAGAAGTATAGTATACCAAAGGCTGTAACTACCGTATATCCTTAAGCTTTCCATGTTATATATTGTGAGCATTTATTGAGGAATATGAATGTGAGATTTAAAGGTGTTCATGTGAATGAATTTTTTTAAAGATGTGTTAAAGTTTATAAGATTAAAGATTATGATTATTTTTTGGGGGCGATTTCTAATATTTCAAAAGGCGCGGTGGATACCTTACACAAGCTGATTCGGAGTATTGGAGTCGTGTCATCTGTCCTCATAAGAGATACAATATTTTGTCTACAAATATTTTGGAGTCAATGAATGCGTTGCTTAAAGATGACAGAGAACTTCCAATTTTTGCTTTGGTGGAGGCGTGCAAGTCATCTTTTGCAACGTTGGTTTTATGAACGTTCTATGGAGGCTGTTGCCACTGTTACTCGACTGCTTAAGTAGGCGCAATAATTCTACTTAGAAAAGAAGAAAAAGCTAGATTAATGAATGTAAGTTTAGAAATTTATATATACACACACACATTTCATGCTTTTATTTTGTGGAATTTGTAAGTTTACGGTATTAGTATATATATCATATATACTTGTACATATATTGAAATTACAGTATATGTACTAGTATATATATAGGTATATATATTGGCATATATGCAATTTCATGTTTTTTAATTTTCATTATTCTAATGTTATTTGTTTTTGTTTTGAAGGTATTAGAGATTAATTTTAGATGTTAAATTATTTAGAGTTGTTGACATAATATCTAAGAGTTGTATTCGGGGGTTTGCGATTAGATGAATTCCCTTATTCTCATGCAATAAGAGCTTTGTGGAATTTGTATCGTGATCCCGTTGATTATACTTCTCATTATTATATGAATTCCACTTACAAAGAGACTTCTAGCAGTGAGATAATGTCGTTGGAGGATTTTTTAGTTGGTGTTGTTGCTCCTGAAATTTCAATCCTTCCACTCAATGTTAAGCGTCCAGGAGACTGAAGAAATCACGTATTCCATCAGTTGGTGAAAAAGAAGAAGACAATATCTGTTTTTTGTAGCAAATGTAAAGAATCAAACCATAACAGAAACACATGCAAGTTGTGTTAGGAAATCACAAATATCACTACAAACCAAAAACACGCAGTGGAACAAAATCTTTTGATCTCTGATTTCCTCCTAGGATCCATGTGATCCATTTAATTCGATGAAAGAGATCAAAAACTAACCTTTTTAATGATTCGAAATTTTTCTTGAACAAAGAGGTGCGTAGATCACAAACACCATCTATTAGTATCCATATGAATTCTTTCGTTTGAAGTGCTAGTTCGCTGAACGGCAGTTAGATGAGATCTAAATCGTCTTCTCAAGATGATAAGAGTTTCATGTTTTCTCTCTTCTTTTCCCACACGTTTTTTGTGTGTAAATCTCTCAAACGTTTTTTCTGAATAAAATGCTATCTTATATAGCATTCTAATTTTTAATTCAAAATTGGATAGGAAAATGAAGACATAATCCATATCTAATATGGATTCCATTTATTATTAATATTAATATTATCTAATATTAATAATTATAATAATTGTGAAAATAATAACAATATCTAATATTAATATTATTCCAAGCTCAAACGCATTTTTGTGTGTGACTCGATAGACTCATATTAATTAGTAATAAGTTCAATCTCTATCAAGCATACAAATCACAATTGGTCTCTACTAAGACATTATGACTACCCAATTAATATAAGGTTGGTTTATCCAATTAAGCCTAATAATAGTACATGCATTAATTCTTTTGTCACACGATATCTAGTTTGAACATTAATTCTTATGACTACCCAATTAATATAAAGTTAGTTTGTCTAATTAAGCTTAATAATAGTACATGCATTAATTCTTCTGTCACACAATATCTAATTTGAACATAAGTCATGGTCAGTATCATACTTATATTGTCCAAACTTATGATTACTCGATTCTCCAAGTAGACTGATAAAACAATCGAGATTGATTACACTATTAATTCATTTAAGCACGTCCATGCATTTCACAGTCTCACTTATCGAGGGCTCAGAAGATACTCTCTCAAAGAGAGAGACAAATTCTATCTTGATTGCTCAATATCCTCTACATGATTTCTATCATATTTGATTATACCCTTTATGATTATCCAGTTACTATATCAAAATGTTTGATTATATCAATATTCTCTACATGATTTCTATCATGTTTGATTATCCCCTTTATGATTATTCAGTTACAGATAATGTTTGATTATATCAAAATGTAACAGTCCTTATGTCGGAAAATGACAACCTCAAGTCAGATGATTAATTCATAAATATCATGATATTCACTTTTGACACTAATCCATGTAGTGATCTCAAGATGGATTTATCTAATACTCTGTTCTCTAACAAGTATCCATGAAATTAATTTGTATCACCGTACACATAATCATCTTATGATTATCGAAACAATATTCATACTAGTTATAAGTTATTATTATCTTTATAACAATAATAAACCAATATTATTGTGTAACATGCAAACAAACAATAATGATAATAAAACATCTTTATTATTAATAAAAATGAATAATATAAAGTTCCAACTAAATAACTTAGGGCACAAACACTAACAGATAGACATGCACAGGTCAGTAAGCTGAAGCATAGGGTCTCTCTTCATCATTCTTGCATCCATATGTATAGTTTCAATAGATTTATATTAAATAATGTATAGTTGTTTTATAGATGTATACATTATATGTTATAAGTAAAACATATGACAACTAATGTCAATTATAGTAAATATTGTGTGACATGTAATAATATGTATGTTTAAATAAAATGTAAGTTGTTTAATAAATGACATATATAGGAGTCTGATTATCACAATTATGTTGCTGTTAAAATTACTTTTTTTTGTGGGTTTTGGTTTTTTGCATATTACTAAAAATCTATTTTTGGTTTTGATGTTTTTCTTGCGCTTTTTTAATTGCGAACATCATTTGAATAAATTTTACATATTTTGAATAAAATCTGATTATACATTAAATGAATTCTGAACATACTTTAAAATAAATCATTCATTTTTTTAATATTTTTGGTAGGGTGAATAGGGAATAAATTTTTAGGTGGATAGTTTTTTTCCAAATTTGTTAATCACGACTATTCATGTCAAATTTGTTAAATTTTTTTGTTATTTTTGTCTTTATTTTTTTAGATAATTATTTATATCTAAATTTATTTATAAAATGACTATTTTTATCCAATGTCTTTTAAAATTTAAAACATGGGCATTTTTTTTTCAAATTTCCTAAAATTCTTGGTTAAAGGCCAGCAGTATTTATAAATAATATGCTCTTCAGTGCAAATGTACGGAATTCAAATTTTCTCTCCACACATACGTGAGTTATATCTATTTTTAAAAAAGTAAAAATTCTTATTCTTTTATCGTCTCTTTTTGAATTTTTTCAATTTTCTCAAATTAACACAAATTATGATTATAAATATTTGACTGGTTTGAGTCAATTAAAAAAATGGTTGGTTTGAGTTCATTTCATGATTAAATCGATTTAAATGTTGTATAATCCAATACTCATCCAATTAAATGTTTTAAAATTGGATGAAAATCGTCAAACATAAATAAATTTTAGAAAGGAGAGAGTTATTTTTGTTAAAATTCAATGATTAAAATATAATATTAATCAAATTTTAAGAACAACGTTGTAATTTATTTTTAAAATATTATTAAGCAACACAGAAGAAGACAAGCAAGTAGAAAATGAGGTGATGAATATATGATTCCATTTTCTAGCTGCTCAAAATTGACTGCAAAATACATAATTAATTAAGCAGCCATTGGTAGTCTAACCACTGTCTATAATCTATTATTTTAAATTAATTAGTCCCATCCCATGTGTTTTGGGTTACAATTGCAGAGAAGAAGATACTGAAGCAAGCAACAGCAATGGCTTCCGCTCATTTTCTCTGCAACAACCATCTCTTTACCCCTTCTCGCAATTCCTTCTCTGTATCCAATCTTCCTTCATTTAAGCCAAGCGGGTCTGTATATTTTAATCAAAGAAAAAGAACCCCACTTGTCAAAGCCGCCAAGAAACAGCTAGAGGTTGTTCTACTTCCAATTTGTTAATTGGTCTCTTAATTTCTTATTTGTTTTTTGAATTTATCTTATAAATTTGTTGATTTTTTTTTTGAACTTTTGTTTTGGTTGTCTGGGATTAGATAGTGTATGATCCTGATGAAAGGTTAAACAAGTTGGCGGATGAAGTAGACCGCAATGCCCCTCTTTCAAGGCTCAATTTGTTCTCTCCGTGCAAGGTTAATTATTTCTTCCTGGTTTCTACTTCAATTATTTTTCGAAAACTACTTTAATTATTTAAAAGTTCTTATCTTTATGGTTTGATTTATATGCCCAGTTATTATGTGACAATTGGATTATTGAATTATATGCGCAGATTAATGTTTTTCTCAGAATAACCAGTAAAAGAGAAGATGGGTATCATGATTTGGCATCTCTCTTTCATGTAAGTTGTCCAAAATTTAAAATTCCAAGAGGAAAAAGGAAAAGAGAGTTTGATGCCTTTTCTTTTTTGTCCTTGTTTGGCTTTTAGATTTAGTTCTTGTTTTTACTCCAAAACAGTTTACAGCTTGGCCCCTTTTTTCTGTCCAGGTAATTAGTCTAGGTGATACAATTAAGTTTTCCTTATCTCCTTCAAAATCGAAGGACAGTTTATCAACTAATGCTTCTGGTGTACCCCTTGATGACAGGAATCTGGTAAGCCATAAATTAGCTTAATGTGTCTTTTTTATTGTTTGTTGATATAAGTTTAATGGACTTTACGTTTTGCCCATTACTTCCTCTCTGCAGATTATAAAAGCCCTTAACCTTTACAGGAAAAAAACTGGAACTGACAACTACTTTTGGGTGAGGAGAATCACTATATTGTTTCAACTTTGATTAGATTATTTTACGATATTTTAGATTATCTCAGTACAATGTGTGAGCTATTGTATTGAATTGTCATACTCTTGGAATTTGACAGATTCATCTAGATAAGAAGGTACCTACTGGTGCAGGACTCGGTGGTGGAAGTAGTAATGCTGCAACTGCTCTATGGGCAGCAAATCAGTTCAATGGTGGTATTGCCACTGAGAAGGATCTTCTAGAATGGTCAAGTGAAATTGGTTCAGATATCTCCTTCTTTTTCTCTCATGGAGCAGCTTATTGTACTGGCCGTGGTGAAGTATGTCTATATTTTGCTTTAAGATGTTCCACGTATTAGTCATGCTATAAAATTGCTAAATATATCATTCAACTTTGTCATTTAAATGAATCTAAAGAGATTTTGTATAGATTGCCTTTCCTTACAATGTTTTCACAATAAAAGGCAATAAACTTAGTTCTTTAGATTCTCAAATGTACTCTCTCTGGAGTTCTTAAGATGGTTTCATGTCCAAACTCAGTTTCATTCATTTAGTTTCCATGGTTTGCCAACGTCTTAAAGAAAATGTGATCCTAAACAGGATGTGCAAGCTATCACCTATCTAAATGTCGATCAGGGATTGATCTTAGTACCATGCATGCATAAGTAGTTAAGTGCAATGCAATATCTTCGGTTAGTAGATTTGGAATATTTCCGTAGTTTCTGAATCAGGTTTTTATTTTGATGAAAGCATCAAATCTTTGTTGACATTGCAGACATTATTGAGAAAATGTTTTATAAAAGAATAAACCGAATATTTAAATCTGTTTTCTCACTGCAGTTACTGAAGTATGCACTGTATCCACATATTAATCCTGCACTTTCCAAGCAACATATAGAGACATTCCTTACATATAGAGCTTTTACTGGCTAGCCAAACTTAGCTTTTTTTTTTTTTTTGTTCTCTTTTCTTCAGATTGTTCAAGATATTCCTTCACCTGTTCCTCTAGGCATTCCAATGGTTCTCATAAAACCACAGGAAGCTTGTCCAACTGGTGAGGTTTACAAGGTAATTTTATGCTGCATATAATGATACTTCCACTGCTTTTGGTACCAACACTTTATATATTGACAAAACTACAGCTTACTTTCTCAGCGCTTTCGATTGGATCAAACCAGCAAGGTAGATCCTTTAACATTGCTGGAGAAGATCTCAAATAGCGGAATATCTCAAGATGTTTGTATCAATGATTTGGGTAATTATATATAGAAACACATTACCCTTCTTTCTTTGATTTTTTATTTTTTTTATTATTTTGCTATCTTTTCTCTTTCATTTATTTGTATCATTCTTTCACACCATTCAAATTAAACTACCTGAGCTGAATCTGGTTCAACCTTAGTTGGCTCATGTTGGATTGGTTAGCCAAAAAAAAAAAAAAAGTGATTACAGAAGTACACCAAGCAGACACGGTTCTCTTTTTACAAACATACATATACAATAGAACCTTCTGGTTTTGCTAATTTCCTAATCCTATCTGTTGGTTGGAAATAATAAAAGTACACCTAGCTTTCTTGTTAAAAACAGACATTGTTCTCTTTTTACAAACATATAACAGGAACCTTCTGGTTTTTACTTATTTCCTAAACCCTATCTGATGGATGATTCACAACCTGATTCAAATTAGGCAGCATAGAAAACAGTAAATTATTTTTTCCTAGAACAAGTTGGAATGAGTTACAACACTGTCTAGATATAAGGTCATTCGGGATAGGCATAGTTCTTTCTTAGTCCAATTCAACAGTTGTTCCCCTTACTTTTTGGTGAAGGAATCATTTTTAACTCTTATGCTTTCTTTGCAGAACCTCCTGCATTTGAATTTGTACCATCTCTAAAGCGATTGAAACAGCGTATACTGGCAGCAGGTCGTGGACAATATGATGCAGTTTTCATGTCTGGGAGGTAAAAATACCAGCTTTTATCTGTGTATATTATGGCATGTCAAAAACATAATCAAGATATTATAATACATTCATCTAAACATAACAGAGAATTAAAAAGGGAAAGTTATTGTCATTAATTATATTGCTACTAAAATTAACTAATAATGCTTGGAAGTATATTGCTTTACTTGTTGATAGGCTGTGTGTGAAAAGCTTCTTGTTAAACTCATGTCTAACTTAGTTACTACTGACCATATCTTGCTTGTACAAGTTTGTTTTGACCTTCCACCGATAAGCAATATGTATCTCTTATTGGCTTTATCTTGAAAAAGACTTAACAGTGTTTAATCTTGTTTTGGTGATGACATTGAGTTTTGGAGACAAATTGCAATATAAGATTTGTTTTCCAAAAACTCTTAAATCTTGAAATATATCCTATATTTCTACAGATAGCAAAGCCTACATCTCATATGCAATGTCCAAGTATTTTGCTAATACCAGCAATTTGGAGGTTTTGGAACCCTAATGAAGCATTGATAATTTTGCTTCAACAAATCTTCCTTAAAAACAAATTGGAAATTGCTTAAACAAGTACCTAATAATTATTTAAACTAAAATAACATAAAACTAATAAATGAGATTTCCATTAAAAACTGAATCCGAACCCATAAACCTTAGTAATGGGTGTGATATACTTAGGCAATTGATGTTAGAAAATTATATGAACTTAATGATCAAAACCCTAGCAAGTTGGCCAATTCCCTTGAAGTCCATATGTAATGTATTATGTACTTCTGGTTTAGAATTAGTTTAGTATGGCACTGAGTGTTATTAAGCATCAAATTCAATTCTGTTGCTCCTCTGTAAAAGCCAAAGGGTCTCCATTGTCAGGTGACTTAAATTTTCAATATCTCATATTTGTTACGTTATTTTTAACTGTAATAGTTATGCTTATAAGTTATATCTGTTTGTAAAGTACTTCAATAGACACTTAAAGAAACAATTCAAATGATTGGATCTGTAGTCTCAGATATTAGTTTGACAATACTTTTAGAATATCCATTAGCACAACCAAAGCTGACATTGAAATCTATCATTTTATCATTATCTTATTTCTTTTTTTACCTATTTATTTGATGCAGTGGTAGTACCATCGTTGGGATTGGTTCCCCAGATCCTCCGCAATTTATATATGACGATGAAGACTACAAGGATGTTTTCGTCTCAGGTAAGTGCCGGCTAATTTTTCATCCTAGCTCATTGCTTCATTCTCATCATTATGTCTGAAACCCTCCGTGGAGAAAAATAATTCTGTGTTAGTGGCCTTATTTAAATTAGTCTTATCAAATACATAGGAAGAATTATATATAGTGATCCTCTTGAGCTTGTCGTGTTTGTATAGCCCTGTTGAAAATCTTTTTCTATTTTCTATCTGTCACCTGAGTTCGTAGCTGAACTTGAAATTATGTCGAATTGCAGAGGCAAGCTTCTTGACTCGCGAACCAGATCAGTGGTATAAAGAACCAGCTTCAACTACTGCTAGTAACACACTGCCTGATTTTTCCCGGTCTGAGTAACTTATCTTGCAAGGAAACTTTATTCATGAATTTCTTTCTTTCTGTTTTCTTTTTGAAGGAAGTGAAAATGATCAATGTTATATTAGTTTTCTGTTATAAATAAGTTACATGTCAAGAGAGCAAATAAGAGCATATGATGCTCATTAGTTTCAGAATGATTTAGTATATATATACAAGGAAAATGCATGTTGGGTTACTTCTGAATCAAGGTAAGCTAAGTAATGATATTTTTTAATCTCTCGGTTTTGTAACTATTAAACACTTTAGTACTTTTGTCAAAAAATATATTAAACTATCAAAATGTACATTGCCAAAAGGATCAAATTGAATATTTTTATAAGGACTAAATATGAAATTTTCCAAACTTAAAATAATTTTTATTTCTAATAAATGAGTATACCAAATTGAAACTCTTAACAATTGAAACTCTTGACGTGAGAATTCATAATATATACTTATTTTTAACATATGATTACCGAAAAATATCAAAAAACACAGTTGAAAATTTTGAGTTTAGAAAGACAAAATATCGCTGAAACTTTGACTCGCAACCAAGGGAGGCACGATTGGTGGCATTGGATTTTTCTCGACGTTATCTTTCTAATGGTACTACATGTGTCAACACTGGAGCTCAGATGTGACAATGGTGGTTGAAGAAAGTTTCTGATTTTAGAGAGAGAATTCCATTGTTGGATTTTTCTTGACTTCAGTTTTCCAACGATTCTACATGTGTCAATGATGGAGCTCGGAAGTGGCGGTGGCAACAGATCAAAATTTCTAGTTTCAGAAAGAGAATTCCGGAAGTTTTTCAACGTCAGCTTTCCAATGGTCCTACATGTTTCAACAACGGAGCTCGGAAGTGGCGGTGACAGCCAATCAAAGTTTCTGGTTTTAGAAAGAGAATTCCGGCGTTGGATTTTTTTCGACATCAACTTTCCAACGGTCCTACGCATGTCAACGGCAGAGCTTGAAAGTGGGGGTGGCAGCGGATCAAAATTTTTTGTTTTAGAGAAAGAATTCCAATAGAAACTTTGATCAGTCACATCCGAGCTCCGTTGTCGACATGCGAGATGAAAATGTGACTAAAGACCGAACATGAGAGTGAAGAAAACTCAAGGACTATAAGCAAAATCGTTTCCTTAAAACATAATTGCGAAGTTTAACAACTTTTTTTAGCAAAAGAATATGAACTAAATAATTATCATAAAATACGAGGATAAAATAATTGTTTTTATCAAAACACAACTACTAATTAATTTTTTTTCCATACTATACTTGCATAGTCAATTTTTTATAAATTGACATCAAGAAAGTATATTTCATTTTTATGAAAATAATTATAATATGAAAAATCCTATTATAACTTTCGTTAACTAATACCATCCCTAACTATATTTATAAATAAATATAAAATTATTTTTATATATTAATCAATGTATAAATATATTAAACTATATAATACTAATATTTATATACTGATGAGTATATAAATATTAATTTTTATATATTAGTTGCTTGTTTATATATATTTATAATAATTTATATAACTTTGAGTATAAACTCAATATATAAAAAATAATATTTATATATTAAAATATTAAAAAATATATAAATATCAATTTTTACATTCTAATTTATATTTTTATTGTTTATTTATGTACTAACTTGTTTAGTCAAAGATAAAGTTTATATTTTATGTAAAATCAATTGACATATTAATTGATATACTAATAATATTAGGTATATAAAAATACTTATAAATTTATAAAAATCAATTTACATATTAATATATATTTTTGGTTAATTTGTAAAGGCATTGAAATCAATTCAAGCTAATCAAATGACTATTAACCTGATGAACCATCAGATATCAGATATGAAATTCAATAATGAGAATGGAAGATAAAAAAAAAATGGTGAAAAGGCGAGTAATATAATACAAGTAAAAATGAGCAATGGCCTATATCAATGTTAGGCTATGTCAAGGCCTTCAAAAGGCAATATGCATATGAGATATGGCCTCGCATGGAGAAGTTAAATGTAAATATACTTATCAACGAGATTAGTGGAAATATGCTTTCCCAATAATGAACTTGAAACTTTAGGAGATCCACTTCCACTTCCATATATCTAAAATACAACCAAACAAAATTTGAAATAATTCAGCGCGAAAGAAGAAGATGAATCGCAATGAAAAAGAAAAAGTCGAAGTTGAATTCCTGAACATTATCCGAAACTTTAAGAGAGAATCGAATCGATTGGAAGATAAGTTATCAGAGATGAAGAAAAAAGAGAATCGAATCGATTGGAAGATAAGTTATCAGAGATGAAGAAAAAATAGAAGAAGATGTATGCTTGATTTAGTATTTTTGATTCATTGTCGATGGTTGTTGCAATTTCTATTTGGTAAAAGTAGAGGTGACCATGGGCCAAGCCGGGCCGGTTCCAGGTCACGACTTGCCAGATCACGGTTTGGGGTGGGCTAAACCGTAATCGGTCCATTGAACTGCTTGGTCGGTGAACAACTGATTAATTGACGGTTCAAGGGCGGTTAATCGGCGGTTCGGGGATGGTTAACCGACGGTTTAGGAATGGTTAACCGACGGTTTGAGAACGGTTCACTATTTATAACAGTTACGGTTTGAAATTTCGTTGAATCTTCAACTGAACTGCCGAACGAATCGGTTCCGGTTCGGGGCTAGGCCGGGCCCATGCCACATCTAGGTAAAAGTAAGCTGAAATTGCGTTAGTATTGTAACTAAGGGGCATAATCATAATCTAAACCATAAATATTGTTATTTACTTAAATTGATAAAAAAAATTTGTTATTTACTAGACTACATAATTAAAAATATGCTATTTAGTAATATTTCCTTTTGCCCTTTTGAAATAGTATCTTACAAGACACAAGTGTTTGCAATTGGGGCCCGCATTTATTATACCATATTGTGCTGTAGTGGTTTGGTCAGAACAACAATTCATTGTCCTTTTACTAAAATCCCTAAAATCGCAACTCTCCGGAAATTGAAACACAAATCGCATTTGTAGACGAGGAAGGGACACAGTTAGCCGCTCCAGCTCTACCCTTTCACAATCCCACAACGTTGACAACCGCTCGCCGGTAGTCGTTACCGTCACTGGCCCCTCCGCTGGTGATCGTCCATTTGGTAAGTTACAGTATTCATTTTATATTTTTGCAGATTAAATTTGCAATAGAACTGGACTTAATCTATGTCTGAATGTTATGTTTAGTCTGCCTCTGCTTTTACATTAGCACTATAAGCCGGTTGGTGTACGGTTACTTTTACTTACAACAAATTGTTTTTCTTCTTTTTGGAATGAAATAAACACAGGATCTTGTCTGTTGTGTTTTTGTGGCAAAATTGTTTTTCTTTGAAATTACAATGAGGCGGCATGACTTGTGCTTTAAATTGCATTATATTTCAAATAATAAATCAATATATGAATTGCTCCATTTTTAAAACATGGTGGAGCTATCCTATGTTTGCTTTTTAGTTACGATGGAGGACTCCAGATTTTTAAAAGATTAGATGAACCTTACTTACTCGTTAATAGGATGCATTTTGTTCTTCTTATGAATTAGGAAAAGAATGACATGATTTCAATTTTATTAGAAGGAAATTGCAATCTCATATTGTAATTTATGAGACTTTACATTTAAAGTATGTGATATATTGTTATGAAAAATAAACAGCCAAATTTTTAAGCAGAAATTTTCAATTGGGTACCATGTAAAATACTATTTAGCAGTATCCCTTTTTTTAAAGGTCAATGATTTTTCCACTGTATATTTGACCTTTTTTCCTTGAGGCTGCTGAATTAAACACAAACCTATTAATTGCTGTTTAATTCCTATACTGTCTTTAACTAACTACGCACCACATACATCGTGGATAAAAATGGAACAGTACTAGGGTTTACAAATATTATTAGTAGAATGTGGAGGTTGAATAGTAAAAGTCCTTTTTTTACTCAGAAAAAACGTTTTTCCCTCTTTGAAACCCAATTTACTCAATTTACTGTATCCAGTTTGGGCCTCAAAACACCTATCTTGATATCTCTATTTCTTTTGTCTCCTCAAACAGACTTCGATCTTACCATCGTCTTTGATCTTTCTCTCTGTTTGTTCCTCTCTCTTCCTGTATCATTTATGTCTATTTCAAAGTTTGCATTTACAACAACTTCATTTTTAAATTGGAATTAAGATTAGTGATTTGAATTTTATATTTGTGAATTCTGAACCTTGGAGAATGTTTTTGATTAATCTTTCTGCTTGTCATTTCGTAATCGAATGATTTGCAGGACAGAGTGTTCCTTATTTTAGTTTTTGTTTAATCGACTGGATTATTGAGAATTGCCAGTGAGTTGGATTTCAAACTGCTTCCATAGCTTACAAGCAAACATTGCACCTTTTTCTTATTCCTATTCTATACATTTACCTTTCTTCATTGGATTTCAATTTGGCAGACCAAATATGGATGTTATAATGGAAAAGCAATGCACACATTTAGGCCTGGAAATCAACTGGAAAAATAATAGAAATATCTGATATGATCAATTTATCACAGAAAACAAGCAATCAGGAGCTTTTAGTTTGCCATCAAATTGTTTAGTTACACTAAATTTTAGTTTCTATAGTTTATGTATTAGCTTACTTTGTGCAGATTTCCTCTTTAGTGTATTGTTTTCTATCTCGGTCTGTACACAAACAAAACCCCCAAACTATTTGTGATCGTGAAAGATATAAGCAGCATGCGTGCAGTGGTCCTTTTTACCCAGTGCCAGTTCTCTCGAGCGATCGATCGTACGCTTTGTATCTCCTGTATATCTCTTCGTTACATTCCTTGCAATCTTAGCTTTCTCTGCACCCAAACAGCCAATAATATTCCTGAGAAACAAAAACTAGAGCTTGAAGAACAACCCAAGTGCTTATCATTGAGAATCGAGAAGCTTCCTAGAGGTGAATCTGTCGGATTAGCTTTTCAAAGCTGGATGCGTGAAGGATTTCCCATTCACCGTGGGGACATTTTCCATGCTATTAATCGCTTGAGGAAACGCAAACTGAACAAACGCGCGCTTGAGGTAATTTTCTATTTTAGATGGACTTTTTTGTTAAGTTGTTTGATGAAATATTTGAATGAATTAAACTGACAAAAATAAAATCTCTATTATGCATCTGTTTTGATTTCAAAAGAATAAAGCAGCAATTCAACCTAGTCAACTAGTTATGTATGGTTTAAGTAGAATTTGTCTTGATTATATTTGTCAGTAATAAATTTTATAGGAGTAGATGTGAGTTATCCTTATTACTAAATGTGTTTAAGCTAAGATGTGGCATTGCAATTTTCATTACATTTGAGAATATTGGTACTTAAAATTGCACTATTCACTGTCTTTGGCAAGGTGATGGAATGGGTGATTAGGGAGAGACCTTACAGGCCAAAGGAACTTGACTATTCTTATCTGTTGGAATTCACAACTAAACTTCATGGGATATCACATGGTGAAAAGCTCTTCACTCGTGTCCCGTCTGAATTCCAAAACCAGTTGCTGTATAATAATCTTGTAATTGCTTGCTTGGAAAAAGGTGTAATAAGGCTTTCGCTTGAATACATGAAGAAAATGAGGGAATTCGGTCACCACATTTCATATTTGATTTTCAATCATCTAATAATCCTCCATTCTTCTCCTGGTCGTAGGAAAATGATCCCAAAAATACTGGCACAGATGAAGGCTGATAAGGTGGCTCCTCATGTCTCTACATACAATATTTTGATGAAAATTGAAGCAAATGAACACAACATTGAAGGATTAATGAAGGTATTTGGCCAAATGGAGAAATTTAATGTTGAGCCGAATGAGGTATCCTTCTGCATATTAGCTCTTGCACATGCTGTTGCCAGATTGTTCACTGTGGCTGAAGCATATGTAGAAGCCGTGGAGAAGTATCGTACAGGCGATAACTGGTCAACACTAGATGTTTTAATTATATTGTACGGACATTTGGGGAAGGTGAATGAATTAGAGAGAACTTGGGGCATTTTGCAAGAACTCCCCCATGTTAGGTCTAAAAGTTATATGCTGGCAGTTGAAGCATTTGGTAGAATTGGGCACCTCAGTCGATCTGAAGAGCTCTGGTTAGAGATGAAGTCGTTAAAAGAGTTGAAGTCAACAGACCAATTCAATTCCTTGTTATCTGTGTACTGCAGATTTGGACTCATTAAAAAGGCGATTGCCATTTTCAGGGAAATGGAGACAAACGGATGTAAACCTAATGCCATTACATTTCGACATCTTACTTTGGGATGTTTGAAGGCAGAACTAGTGGAAGAAGCCTTGAAAACTCTGGAAAAGGGGATGCAGTTAAGAGCAAGCAGTAAAGTAAGGAATTCGGCTCCATGGTTGGAAACTAGTTTTTCAATTATGGAAATTTTTGCAGAGAAAGGGGATATAGTTAATGTTGAGAAGTTGTTTGATGAAATCAGTAAAGCCAAGTATACAAGATATACTTTTGTGTACAATACACTAATAAAAGCTTATGTGAAGGCCAAAGTCTACGTTCCTGACCTCTTGAGAAGGATGATTTTAGGGGGTGCTAGGCCAGATGCTGAGACCTACAGCCTAATTAAACTCATTCAGCAATACAGAACTTGATTTTTGGTTTGGACTGATTTTTTAAATGGAAAAGCCATGATTCTCATGAGCTTTTGGACTTGAGTCCATAGCATAGTTGTCTTGGTCACATGCATTAAGGTCAAGGGGTGGGGCTATGAGGTGCAAGTGCATGGTTGACAGACAATATGTGTTTTTTGTATTAAATAAATTGATAAGACTCTTTTCTTGTAGTCTTATCATGTCATTAAGTGAGATTTAACATTAATGCTCATATAAGAATTGCCTAGTTATGTTCTTCGGTATATGGCATGAGAAAAACAGAATGCAAGAATAGTATAACTGCCACCAAGTTGAGAATGGTTAAAATAACCTAGATACTTTGTTGAATTAATATTTCTAGCGTTCCATTGTCTTATTTCACTTCCTCTGTCTGCTCTAGTTTGTCCTATACTCGTCGATTTTTTCCAAAAATATGTTGATGCCTGCTGTACTTCTATCATATGTTTAAATAATAGTATATTCATAAGGGCGAATATACATGTTTCCAGCTTCTTCCTGGTTAGTGGACCCAAAATTTCTAGTTTCATTTTTGCAATTTGCTCTGAAATAACTATTTATCGATGTTTCCTATGTTCATATGTTTGGTGCAACTCCTTGGTACTTTATTCAACATAATCTCATTGTCTCTTGCTTAGGAGTAGTTGTATCAGGAAGTATTTTGTCAATTTCCAACCTGTTAGTCTTTCACTAATGACGTTATATACATAGCACACGCTTTGGTTTCCTACTTTATTGGATTGGACCATGTAGATTTATTTCATACTTACTGTGACTTGGCTATAAACAGTGTGGAACAGAAGTAGTATTGATGGATTACTAGTTTAGAATTGAGGCATAATTGTTGATTGTTGATTGAGATTACTACTTGTATAATTTATTTGCTACAACATGATATTTGGGCGAACTACTAATCTTACTTTACAAAATGAGCTTACTCTAATAATCATCATTATAGTTTTCGGCTGTTGTGCTTGTCTGAGTTTCTTGAACCTTGTGGAGTAGTACTTTTATATTCTTTATTAATATTTCTGTTTAGTTTATAGATGTGTATTGATCATTTCTGTATTTTAGCTCTATTTTGATATCTGATATACTTTTCTGGAATTCAGCATTTTCTGGTTTATATTACAGTTATGACTTGGAACAATTTAATGGCGTGTTAAAATAATACTATAGTTGATGTCATGTTCTATGTTTTTTTTTACCAATCATGTTCTATGTTTGTTAATACAATGAGTTGGCAGTTTCTAATTATCTGAAAGGATAACTAAGGAAGTGTGTACCTTGAAATCACAATATGTGCTGCTGTTGAAGAATAGATGTACTAAGCCTTTAAGCCTGGCATGCACTTAGTGGGAAATTAGGAATAACTGATGAAAAAATAGTTGTTCCTATTTTACTGTGTATAGGAGTTTATCCTTGGGATATTAGGGCCTTTTGATATTGAACTTCAGTGTCTGGTTACTTCTTGAATATATATATATATATATATATATATATATATATATATATATATATATATATATATATATATATGGCATTGCTTGCAAGTCTGTTGTCTGTCACTACATTTTTATTTTCTAACTCCCTTTGTGGGTGCGACAAGCTTGGAAGCTTTTCCTGGGTTTTGAAACACGAGATAATGTTCTTTTACTTGCTACTATATATTAAACATATTGTTTTGAACATTTCAGCAATAGATTTGCTTTCAAAGAGATGTCTCCAGCTTCAAAATCCAAATCCAAGGAAAAAAAGGCCAGCAAGGAACCCCAGAAGACCTTACCAAAGCCTTCAGGACCTGCCAATGCAAGTACTGGTATTCCAACAAGTGCTTATAACCCACTTTCTGGTACATTTCATGCATTGGAAACAGTACCAGCATCCTTGGCTTCATCTCTGCATGCTAATGGTCGTTTCCGGAACATAGATGACACAGATGATCACTTTGATGGTGCAGCAGTTGGAACTGGGGCCGAGTATGACTCTGTTTCAAATAATGGCAGCTGCTCTGGTGAGTCAGAAGATCATAAAGAGAAAAATCCTGCTGTTCGAACTGAAGCCATACTGGGGGCTGACAATGACAAACGGGAAAAAATACGGCAGAAGAATGAGAGGAAGCATCAACGCCAAAGGGAGAGGCGAGCACAGGAATTGCATGAGCGATGTAGTGGCTATATCATGTCTAGAAAGCTAGAAGCACTTGCTCAGCAGCTTGTTGTGATGGGATTTTCACACGAGCGGGCTACAATGGCTCTAATATTAAATGAAGGCAAAGTGGAGGAATCTGTGTCATGGCTATTTGAAGGTGGTGAAGATGCCAATAAGAACTGCGATCAAAACCTTGGAGAGGGTAATTTGAAAATTGATATATCAGAAGAGCTTGCTCGAATTGCTGATATGGAAATGAGATACAAGTGCACAAAGCAAGAGGTTGAAAGAGCTGTGATTGCCTCAGAAGGTGACCTTGATAAGGCAGCTGAAAGTTTAAAAGAACTGAGGCCAGATCCACCTTCTCTCCAGAAGCCTGAGGAAACCGGTGATCCTCCTACTGTTAGTAATGGTAACTTTTCAGTTGCAGGTGGTCAGAACATTGTGACACCACAACGTCAACAAAAACCCAACCCGCCTTCATTGTTACTACAAAGAAGAGATGACAAGGATTTTAATTACACAAAGGCTTTCCCGGTGGCTGGAACTCCTGAATCCGGGAGTAAAAATATGCAGTCTTTGAAGAGAATAATACCCAAGATAGATTGGGCAAAGCCTCAGCAACCAGCGCTGCCTGCAGAGAAAAGGTGGCCAAGTACAGGATCAAGTCCTTCTGTTTCTTATTCTTTGGCATCACCTTTACAAGCCTCACCTCATCCAGCAAAGGCGACGGAAGCATGTTTTGTGGCTGTTGGAAGTGATTATAAGAATCTTCATCCTGGAACTGTTAGGGAACCTGTGATTATGATGCAAAGACCTCAGTCTGTGAATTCAAAGCAGGTTCCAGTTTCTAGTATAACCTCATCTCCTCCTGGAACGGCTACCAGTTGGTATCCCACAAATAGTGTTCCAGCTTCTAACGGGTTGATGCCTCACATTCCCACAACTAGAAGTCTCAGCTCTAGCAATCTGAATGCTAACCAGATGTTCCATCAATATGATTATCAGCAACTGCAACACTTTGTTCCAGGCAGTAGTCCAGTAGATTCTCCAGTGTCAAGTAGAGGAAATGGCTTATGGAGTAGAACTAGTGCTTCACCTACACTTGCTGCTGCTTCATCGCTTGGACTCTTTATTGGTTTGGGTGGATCAGCCTGTTCATCAGATGCAGCTTCTCCAGTGGATTGGAGCACATCAGGCTCAATGGCACAGCTGGATTACACAAGCGTAGACTGGAGTTTGGATCGAGGTTTATCCTCTTCAAGGCCTGGAGGAATGTGGCTTGGGCCGGGTTCCTTTCGAAGCAGCACTCAGATGTATGATTCAAGTACAACATCTGGCTTGGGTGCTAAGTTAGCTATAAGAACAGCTGCAACTGTGAATAGAGAAGGCATTCTGGGATTGCAGAACGGCGGAGTGGCTAATTCAGAAACATCTGCCCCTGGTTCTCAGGAATGGCCCAGACATTTTGTTTCATCTCCTTCAATGTAGGGTGGAGGGGAATGAATTTTAATGAATAAATTGGAAAGTGAAAAAAGACATGAAAATTTGTGTTCAATTTGATGCTGGTGTTGCTTATTGTGATCCTTCTCTCTTCATTGATCCATTTTTAATATCCTTATAAAAGTTGAATAGTCTTTAATAAAAGTGGAAGAAATTGACGAGATAGAAAAATGATGAAATTGATTAACTACAGAGGAAGCCAAAGGCCTAACATAACTAAATCAATCCGAACTTTTGGATAAGTATGATTAAATATTTGTTGTCAACACTATTTCGTAAATTTTGGATAATTTTTAGCCATCCAGTTGAAATTGTAATTTTGTCTTTAGACTTAAACATTCACTCCTTTTGGCCGTAAACATGAGACTCCGGCCGGCGAAGAACTGACATGGCAATTTTTTTAACATATTTTAGTGGCTAAATTTTATATAGACCCTCAAATTTATTACTTATCGCCAATTTGTCCAATAATCAGTCAAAGTTTAAAGATGAAGACTTTTCGATAAAAGGTCAGAAGAACACCCGTGACTAATAAAAAAAACTCATTTCAGAGAGTGATTATATATATATATATTAAAAATTGTGAAATTATTTGTTTAGTATATATGAGATATATTTTTTTTAGAAGAAAATATATATGAAGATTTTTTTTTTTTAAATTTCCATAATTTTTTTTGAAAATATAATATATATGAAGTTGAATTAGCAATTGCTATTTGATAGAATGTGATGAACTGACAACCACAATATACTATTATTTTTTTTTTTTTTGAAAGGCAAATAATATTAAGTTAATATAATTGTAGGCAACCTCACCAAACTAGAGTTAAAATAAGAGTAAGAGGATGCTTGTCGACCACCAACACAATGAAGGATAGTTCATATCTCTACTGATACCTCTAGATGTTGCTACCTTAGACTAAAACGAAATAGGGGTTGACTCAAGACAACATGAGGTCGGCCTCTCACAGATAAACGAAGAAGCCGACCAACAGAAAGCTTTAAGCACAAGCCTCCCCGCTTCAGCTTCACTATAAATAGAAACCTAAACGTCATTTATCAGACTAATCCATTCTCAACACTTTCATTGGTGCGGTGAGCGTGAATCGAAGTAATAAGTCAACCTTGGATAGCAAAAAAAAAAAAAAAAAGATGTCTGGGATGGAAAACACTGGTGATAACTAGGAAGGGAGAGAGGACCTGCCACCTCTTCGTAGGGGTCGTCACCCACCCCACTTCCTCAGGGAGGTTGCTATCCACAGCCACCTAGGGTCAATGAGCCTCAACTTCCAGGTGCAAGGTCTGACCTAACTTTGGACACCTTGCCATAAAATTCTCAAACATCTCCTAGGGTCATGGGCTTAAAACACCTACCTCATGTTACCAACAACCATTTGGAATTGCTAACCTCAATGCTTTAAGCTCAGCCATTGCTACAGAGTCTAACTTTCTTTCATCTTTGACTCTTTCTTAGGAGCAGTTGCTGGCCTATTGGGGCAAATTTTGCAGTAGAAACCCCTCCACCCATGGTGAACAGGATGCAAAGTGGGAGAGGTTGGCTGAATTTAAATTTGAATGATAAAAATTGATAACAAGGACAATGAAGATAGAAGGGTGGAGAATGAGGACATTAATAGAAGAGAGGAGTTATTAGAGAAAGAGGTAGAGGTCGCGAGTTAGAGAGAGGTCGTTCAACTAATACAGGAAGTCCCGGTGGAAGTACGCGACCCACCTCTAGGGAAAACGGAATGGTGACGATGAGGACAATAGGGATGACGACTGGAATCTTGGAAGGAGTGGAAGGAATAACCAAGGTTATAGGTATAGTAAGGAACCTTATTAGGACGAGCCATTCTCAAAGGCAAAGTTAATGGAGATGATGAAGGATATACAACAAAGTGATGATGAAAACGAGACCTTTCAAGCGGTATTGCCTTTTGTCCTATGCATCGAGAGGATGCAACCACCTAAGAATTGGAAGGCCCCCACTTTTAAAACCGTTTATACTTGAAAGGGTAATCCTAAAAATCATGTTAGGAATTACCACAACTTCATATTGGTAAAGGGGGCCACGAATGTGATAATGTGTAAGCACTTTCTTGAGACTTTATCAGATGATGCTGGCGAATAATTCCATCATTTACTGAGCAGATGTATAATGAGCTTCAAGTATTTAGTCGAAAAAATGATTCTTGAATTCAAAAATCCTAAAGAAGAAAGAGGCATCTGACTTAAAGTTGATTGCAAGAGGGAAAAGTGAGCACTTAGACAAATTCGTTGAGAGGTTCAGGACAATAGCTATTCAGGTAAAGAATCTAAATGTGGGGTTGGCTATCTTGAAAATGTAGTCAAATTATCGGTTTCATGAATTAACAAACTCTTTGTCTATGGATGAGTCCACTTCAATTGAAGCTCTTTTGAATAGAGCTAACAAATATGTGAAAGTTGATACTTAAAGACGACTAGGGCGTCAGCCCCAAGAGGTGATGATGTCAATTATTCTGTTAAGGGGAGGTCATAAAATTGGTCTTCTAGAGGTTATGAGCGAAAGAGGGAGAGATCACCTCGAGGGCATGGAAGGGGAGGTTGTAGTCGTGACAACTTTTTGATGGGGGCTGAGGTAAATGACAGTTGTTTAACCAACTCAATGTTAGACCATAAGAAATTTTAATGGCAATTAAGGGATCCTCTACAGGAGGGGGTTCGAGTGGACAAAGGCAATATGGTTAGGGAAGTGGCTAGGTGCGTGTGTTGTAGGTTTGTCTTTTTTTGTTGTTGACATTTTTTGTTTAACATCTTCTTCAAGTCGTA
The DNA here is from genome assembly GCA_948099555.1 of Croton setiger. Taxonomy (NCBI): domain Eukaryota; kingdom Viridiplantae; phylum Streptophyta; class Magnoliopsida; order Malpighiales; family Euphorbiaceae; genus Croton; species Croton setiger. The sequence continues at coordinate 31,106 of CANUEY010677099.1, read as the reverse complement.
TTTTTTTTATTTATTTAAATGGCAGTTGTTTACATTATTTCGCACAAATTTGTTTGTTTTACGTTGTAAAATAAATTTGGAGTTGTTAGTTAAATGAATCTAATTTTTATTTTAATTTTAGAGTAATAGTTTATTTTTTATTTTATTTTAAAAAATGAATCCATTAAAAAATATGCTATTAATAAAATATCTAAATATGCTATTAAAATTTAGTGAATTTATTTTTCTTTTCCTTTATTTTAAATTAAAATAAAAAGTGAATTTGGTATATTTGTTTTTTTTTTGGTAATTGTACCAAATAACATATTATTTACTTGAAAAAAATCAAATAGCACAAATTTATAAAAATTAAAAAAATAGCAAATATTTTAATGATAGGACTAAAATACCCTTATAATATATTTTTGTTAAAAGATTTTCGTTAGAATTAGAATTGTTGCGTTCTTCCTCTTCTTCTTCTTCTTCTTCTTCTTCATCGTCTCCTTCTTCTTATTCTTCTTGCTTTTCTGGATTTATATTCTCTTTCTCTTCCTATTTTTCTGAATTTTTTCTTTTGAATTTCTATTCTCTTTCTCTTCCTATTTTTCTAGATTTCTTCTTCTGTATTTCCGTTTCTTTTTTTTTTTCTAGATTTCTTCTTCTGGATTTCCGCCAGCAGTTCTCCTTCTTCATCGTCTCCTTCTTCTTATTCTTCTTGTTTTTCTGGATTCCTATTCTCTTTCTCTTCCTATTTTTCTGAATTTCTTCTAGGATTTTGAATTTTTTCTTTTTTTCTTCTGTTTTTTTTAGGAAATTTCCCTATCAATTTTGGATTTGATTCAAAATTTAGAAGAACTAGTATATAATGATTCAAACTTGCTTGCTATCAAAATCTGTGCAAAATTTTGTTTGTTGGTATATATGATAGTATATATAGACTATATATACTGATATATATACTACAAAAATCACACATAACCTAGTATACATGAATAATATATTATATATACTCCACACAAATCATAATATATGACCTGATGTTGTTGGATTTTGTGTTGTTGTTCTAAGCAATGATTCAAAACTGCTTGCAATCAAAACCTGTTGCAAAATTCTGTTTGTTGGTATATGTGACAGTATATATAGACTATATATACTGATATATATACCACAAAAATCACACTTAACCTAATATATATGAATCATATATACTATTATATATACTCCACATAAATTATAGCACATGACATTCACAAATTAGCATAAATTGTTTATACATAGTTTTTGTAACAGTATATATGATTTATATATACTGTCATATATACTCTTCATTTGTTGGTATATATGACAATATATATGAATAAATAGCATATTACTCAGCATATATGAAATTACATACACTATTATACATACTCTGAATTTTACAAATTATAATACATACTCGAGTATATATAGTCTATATATACTAATATATATACTTGAGTATATATAGTCTATATATACTTGTATATATACCTAGAGTATATATAATCTATATATACTAATATATATACCCAAAGTATATATATTCTATATATATAAGGGAAAGTTTTGAGTTTTTTATAAAAAATATGTTTTTTTTTAAATTTTAAAAATATGTGCTATTAACTTAATTTCATTATAAAATTTGTGCTATTTCTTTAATTTTTTTTTTTTTATTTGTGTGCTTTGGAAGCCCAAAATTCCAAAACCAAATGCAGTTTGGTTTGTTTCCTTAGTCAAATCTCTCCGCTTTCAAATTGAATTCAATCTTTCCAAGTTTTCCTCCTTTTTCTTTTTCTCAATCTCTCTCTATTTATAAAAACGTACGTTCTTTCTTGAACCTACGCCAGAAAATCACTGAGTTTTTTTTAGGGTTTTGGTTTTGCAGCTATGAAGAAGAAACTCGATACTCGTTTTCCTGCTGTAAGTTGTCTCTCTTCTTTGCCTCTGTTTTTGCTATAATTAAGTACCCCTTTTCTTATTTCTTTGATATGCTTTCTGTGTTTTTCTTTTTTTTTTCTCGCCTTCTCTTACTACTGCGCACCATTGAAAGTATGATATGTGAATTAATTACTTCTGAATGCTTGTTTTAATTTCAGTTCATTTGGTGCACTTTTTTATTGGTTTGAATTGCTTTGTTGTTATTGTAATTTTGAAAGAATGCGAAGAATACCTAATGACTGAATGAAAAATTTTAAGATTTGATTTTAAATTGAAACACTATTTTAGTGCTTTTAACTAATCTCAACATATTCTAATTTTGAAGCCTTTTGGTGTTTGAGCTAAGATTTTATTTTTATTTTTTTATATTCTATTCTTGTTCTTTTTCTTTACTTTGTCTATATATTCTTTGATTTGTTCTATGGATACTTATGTGATTTATTAAAGATAGGATACAGAAACATTGGATTCTTTTTAAGCAAGCAAGGACTATATGTGCAGTTTTACTGTGCAATTTCTTATCTATGCATGGTATCCCAATTTGAGGGAAAATGTTATGTTCTTAGCCCTTAATGCTTAAACGTAGTTAATTCACCAAGAAACGATCATGTGGTCAATGAATATTTGCTTAAATTGCTCTATTCTGTTATTTTTAGCTATATTTTGTAATATTGTTGTTTCGTTTTATTGTGGCTCTGATAATTTATGTTTTCTTCTTATCAGGCTCGGATTAAGAAGATTATGCAAGCTGATGAGGATGTGGGGAAGATTGCAATGGCTGTGCCGCTTCTTGTCTGTGAGTGATTGCAGGCCTTTTGGCCGTGGTTGTGGAATTTATTTTTGAAAGAATACTTTCTTTTCCCTATCCCTAATTAATGTGCATGCTAATTTTTGTTGATTACACATGCAGCCAAAGCCTTGGAACTATTCTTGCAAGATTTATGTGACCGAACATATGCTATAACTCTAAATAAGGGTGCGAAGACCTTGAATTCAGTGCATCTGTAAGTGAACACCGTAGTTGTCTTTTGGGATGACTAGTCCTTTCTAGTTACTAGACTTCTAGTACAGAGATGCCCCATCACAATCTCTCTCACACATACTCCAATTTGGTCCTCATCCAGGGTTATTTGTGTATTCATATCTTGTAATTTCTTTGGGATTTAGATGATCTAACTGCTGTCTTGAAATTTGCAGGAAACAATGTGTGCAGACATTTAATGTCTTTGATTTTCTGAGGGAAATTGTTGGAAGAGCTCCTGATTTAGGTGGTTCAGATGCTACTGGGGATTATCGTGTTCTTGCTAAAAGAAGGTTTGAGTTTCAGTGCTCTATTTGCTATTTGTTTGTATCTAAACTTTTATTTTGGTTGAATACTAATAGCCTTCTTAATGCAATCCAGAAAAGTTGCTGATGGTGAAGATAACAGTGACGAGGATCTCAACAGGAGCAGGGTGGTAAGTTTTTGTGTTTTACTCCGAGATTCAAAAAGAAATACTAGATTTTTTGTTTAGGTTGGCTAATGACAGTTGTTTTCTGCATAAAACTTTAAGTTTTGCTTTCTTGTAACTTTAATTGTTCATATATTGGTTTCATTTAATTTTCATTAATATCTGCACTAAACCTTGATACTAAAATCTGCTTACAGCTTGAGACAGTCCATACAAGTGGCGGTGGCAGAGGAAGGGGCAGAGGTAGAGGCAGAGGGCGTCCACGAGGGAGTAAAGCTGCTCATTGTGGGAAATTCGAAGATGACCCAGACATTAGTCAAGCTGAGAAGCCCAGCCTAACTGTTGCGAGGTTGGATAACATTGATGAATTAGACGGCATGAAGGAGAATATTCCTGGTAATAATACATGTCCACAAGCTCCAGTTCATGACTTTGATCTAAATGCGGACTTAGATGAGAATGGAGTGTCAAGAACAGTTTTCGTTCATGCTCCCACAAATTCCAAAAGAAAGACTTCTCCAGAAATTAAGAATGTGGAGCTGCCTGGCTGGCCAGTTGCAGATGCTGAATCAATGGATATAGATCCAATTCACCTTGCCAACTTAAATAGAAGAATAGACGATGAGGAAGAGGATTATGATGACGAAGACTGAAGTCACAGTCTTTTCTTCGCTGTACACAGCTACTTTCAATCTCACAGGTTTTTTCTTAATCATAGTCCTGATATATAGATGTAGATCCAAAGGTAGGACAGACATTTCTTCAATACATTAGCCTAAAATTGAATGCTGCTTTTCAGATTTCTGAAGCAGCTTGTAATATATTTGTGGTAGGGATGATTTAACTATAGTTAGAAACAGAATAGGGTGTGGTAGTAATTTGGAGATTATTAATCGTATTTTAGCTTGTAATCAGTTGCTGCCACATTATTCTTTGTAAACAGTAATGTAAATTAAATCAGTTGATTAATTATGACGAGGATTAAGTGATGATGATGCTTTTTTTTGGTTCCCCTGAAAGTATAATTCTTTCTCTATTATGTAATAATCGCAAAAATATTTTTACGAGATATTCATATCCTCATCCATTTAATTTTTTACACTCATCCCCAAACCCATAGTACATAAGTTTGATGAGTGCAATACCTATAAAAATTAGCATTTGAAGAAATTTTATAACAAAATATTATAAATAAAATTATTCATATTGCATTAAAAATCATAACCTTAATTAAAAATAAAATATAATCGACAAATAAAAAATATAGATAATGCTTCTTAAATTATGTAATAAATTTAAAATACTTATAGATATTTGCAGATACCCATTACCCAACCATCTGAAACTTGTACCCAACCTAAACACGTGGTAGATATTAATTTTTATATCCATACTAGGCATTGCTATTTTAAGATTCAAACCGCTTGAATTATCAGTTTGGAACTGTCAAGAACCTAAATTGCCACGAATCGAAACCGTAATAAACCATAACCTTAACCGTTGAATGAAGGTTCAACTCTGAAAAATTTGAAGCCGTAACCTTTTTAGATTCTTAACCGACAAGAACTGGAGGTTGAATCGAAGGTTCAAACTGTAAGGCTTCATACATGAATTGTTCAGAACTACAAAAGATGGAGCTTTAAAAGGATGACAACTTTTTTACTATTACAATATATTTTAAAACACCTAAAACATTAAAAAATCAGACGAAAAACCGTTCAGAACTGTTTCTTGAGAAACCAAAAACCATAATTGGAACCGTAAACCGAAAGTTCTAAAACCGTTAAAGAACCGTTGTCAGACAGTTCGATTAAGATTTCAACATTTTTGAAACTGTGAACCATTGGTTACATCTGTAACCGGAGATTCTAGAATTATGGCCATGCTTAATCCATACCTATACCAAACCCACCTAAACCCATCCCACATGGGTTTGGATAGATTGGATGCCCACAGCCCCACTTCCATCCCTAATCCACTTCTGTGTGCACTAGTGTGTTTATAAATAATCGTAAAGAGTTTTTGTACAGAGTTATATGTTCCATCGAATTAGCTTACCAAGCAAATTGTTTCATCCAGATTTGTTAGCATATTCTACAGAGAGACGATCTATCCATTCAGAGCATTAAAGTCTCACATTAAGTACAATCAGATCATCAAATTTTCTCAAATGGAGGAACACAATGACGTAGAAATAAATAAGAATCCATAAGTACACATTGTTTACAAAGATTCACAGCTACATGTTGCAATATCAAAATATGCAAGATACTTCTTCCATCAGGTTTTATTTTGAGCATCAACTCCAATCACAGCAACCTATATATATAGTCTTCAGCCACCTGATTTCAAGAAGCATTAAAAGCTAATCAATAAGAGGTGTCATCAAAATGATGAGTCACATTTACACAAGAAGCTACACAGTATGAGACAATCTATATTCTATATACGGTTACTAAAAACAAACATCTACCACAACTTGCCACAACCATACGGAGCCAACTTTTTTCTTTTTTACAGTTATAAGGCCACGCACCCGACGTGAATAGGAGGTTCGAACTCAGCTAGCTAGGATTCGAGGGCAAAGGTGTTACCACCTCAGTTGGCCCCAAATCGTGCCACCTTTACATTACGGACAAGGGAATCATACTTGGGTCAAGTTCAGTCTTTAGAAAGGAGGAATCATCTTAGAGGTACTTATCTGTCCCAAGCCAAGCATCAATTCCTCAGAACATCAACTAGACAGGCACTTTATTAAGTCCCTAAAGTTAGATTCTTCACATGATTTTGTCAATATTCTCTATTCCATTTTTATTGCTGATTATATATTCAGATGGTCAAATACCATAAGCAATATTCAGCTAGAACTTAGCTAAATTAGAAATTAGTGATCAATTTACAGCAAGTTTCAAAGTAATATGTTTCTAGCTTCTATACTTGCATGCTTATTCAACTAATTTGGCTCAGACTCTGTTCAGACTCAAGATCAATCAAACATGGGGATGACTTCGATATAACATTAAGCTCAAACACATTGCTAATTTAAAAATTGCATTACATTGATAGCAGTTGCCAATTATGCAGAAGAACCGGTCTAGGCATTCCCAATAAGCTTGAATTCCTGAACCTCCTTAAAATTCAACCAAGGCTTCTCCCAAATCTTGGCTTCATAAACTTTCGTTTGATCACCATCTGATACTTCCAGAGTAATATAGTACATCGTCCCAGCCACCACCTGCTCCTTAGCATTCACCACTCTCTTATAACCCAACAACGCATTCTGCCCAAATTATACATATTACAGATTATAATAAGATCCAAAGGTGATTACAATTCAACAACTACAGAGAAACTAAATTTTAGTCTCACTCTATTTATATTGAGATTTAAATTAATAATGTATAGTGAAAGAAATTATTCAACCCTAAATTGAAGCAGAGAATGAAATTTATTCGATGAAATTTACAACTAAATATAAAGCCTAATTTCAGCACAAAATAATAATAAAATTAAATGAAATTCGGATGAATATGTGAACCTGCTTCTTGTTATAATCATCGACGGCGAAACGAGCAAGATTATCAATATCAACGCTGTTAGCGAACCCTTCAACTTCCTTGATCCCGCCGGCGGCTGCCATCTCCGATCTTTTGAGATTATAGTGAGAAACAAAATATAAGTAATTATAACAAAGATCGAAGAAATGGCGTTGTTTATATAAAGGAACGAAGAAGAGAAAGAAACGGAGATATTTTCTACAAAATGAATGAATCAGTATCGCTGCTTTTGGTTTCGTACTCAAGCGCGTTGGATACCCAAAATTAGTCAACTTCGCGCCGTTTTGAAATAATCCAATACAAGTTTGTGCATTTTACGTTTTTGTACCTGCATTTGTGGACCGTCCATCGTCATGATGTGGTGCACCACCGTAATTCCTTAACTCTTACGTATCCAACAATTAATTAATTCGAAAAGTCAGATAATGTGTGGGTCAGTCGACATTATCCGATTGAAGGAGACGTTAAATGGAACGTGATAGTATAAGTCAATGGAAGCCAACAGTTTTATGCTACGTATTTAAAATATCATTTATGACTTTATATACCCAATAAAGTCGTCAATTCCATCATTTTATTATTGTTAAATATGATTTATTTTAATAATATATCCATATTTTATGAATTTTCAAATATTATTAACATAATTATATTATTAAAATATCTAAAAATAAATAGATTTTACTCAATTCATTAATTTTAAATTTTACAAATCCAAAACGACTAATAGGTTTATATTGGAATATTATAAAATATTTAAACAAGGGTTTGATTTTTCTTTATTTTTAAAGGGAACTGTTTGATTTTTGTGGTATACTGAATATATAGTTGATATATACTGATATACATTCTTTATTTTTCACAAATATTGTTGCTCTTATTTTTTTTTTTTTCTGTTCTACTGTTGGTATATTATAGTATATATACTCTATATATTAGTGTATATGGAATATATATATCACAGAAAATGACATTTAACCCGATATATATATTAAAGTATATATATATACTAGTATATATAATTTCGATTATATATATTCTATAAGACAGTTTTAATTTTTTTTTTCTTTTATAAAAATATATTATTTTATTAATTTTTTAAAATATGTGTTAATTTTTAATTTTATTATAAAATATGTGCCCTCCTCCTGTTGTCAAACATCTAAATGTGCTATTTGCTTCCTAGGCCCATGAGCTTATCTAGCTGGCCCAAATGAGGTAGGCCGAACTCAATCTCAATCTGCTGGTTTGAAGGACATATAGACGTCAATGAGACAATTACACAAAATTTCTAAAACTCAGCCGAAACGATGAATCACTTTGTAAATACTCCTAATGTAAACATACATAGATATTTGTTTTATAAAACGGGGTAAATTTCATTGATACTATTCAACATTTGAGGGTACGTTTTGTGCAATTCTTTAGAAAAAATTTCAACTTTTAATTTTGGTATCATTAATAAATTTGATATATAGGTTTGCTGAACTAATAACATTGTCAAAAATCTCTCAAATCATGCCACATAAACGTTAGATTGTCACATGAAATTAAAAATATTTACTTTTTTACCTATATTCCTTTTTTTCCTTGCAATGCTTTTTATGAATCCCACAACTCCCATCATATGTTTTAACGAAAACCCATAAGCAAATTAAAGTAATACTCCAGTTCCAGGTGATGGCGATCTAGAAGTTTAATCGTCGTTTTAGCCATCTTCTGGTGCTCTGACGGTGAATCTGAGGATACCGGTTAGCATGAGGGTTTTCGACCGTTACCCTCCATTGGTCAGATGGCTGCAGTTTCATATATATCCCAAATTTTTTTCACATATGATCCAACTTGATTTTGTATATATAAATACAAAACTAAATTAACTTGATTTGTTTAAAATCATTGTGGCAGTCTAAGAAGGAGAGTTACGTGTGTGGTTTGTTGGACGTTATCAAGACCATTTAACCCAAGTGTATTTTGACCATTCTTATGTCAATTAATAACTGAAACAAGTTGTTGGACCCAAATCAACAACCTTCACAGTTTAATGTACATACAGCCAGCCAGGTGAGGAAGACAACAGAGAGAAGGAAAAAGTGAAGACATAGAAAAGTCAACAAAATGCATGCTATTTCATATATTTTCCACACAATTATCCTGCCATGCGATCTAAGACTTGTGTTTGTTCTGGATGCTTTAGATGTTGCCACATTGATATTCCCGAGGATTGCCAGCGTGGCGGCGGCCGCGACAGGACACCTGATCAATTTGACTTGTGGTTTTAAAGTCTTCATCTTCCCCTTATAAACATAGGATGAACAACTAATTTGAAATCAACCATTTTCTAAAAACAAGAAAACAAATATGAGAGCTCATCAAATAGCATTACTTCTCAGTGTTCTACTGGTTTTTGGTCTTACTAGGCCTTCAATGGCGGAAGCAGCCAGAGACTTAGCCGAGGTCTCTAAAGGGAAGGTTACTGGTACGCACATCTATTATTAATAGTTACTATATTTACCAATATTTTCTTCTAATAATTATAGTATTTAGAAATTATGTGGGATAGGAGTGATTGATAAGATAAAATGTTGCAGAGAGTGAACAAGTGGATGGATATAAAGGTGATCCTCAACCAACGTATGGAACTACTGTTCCGATGCCGCGATGCCCTAGGAATCGCCCTAATTGCTGATATAATTGCAATCCCATATCTAAATAGGTGTTATAAATAAGACTTATCGATCATCAACTTTCTTGGGCAAATGCCTCTAATCAAGAATGTGTACCCTAGCAAGAGGTCTTTTCGTCCTCTTTACTACGAATTGGTGAATGTGATTTAAAGGGCTTTTTACAGTTGCTATGTATGCTTAGCATTTCTCAAAATGAGGAGAAAAGTACTTCTATGATTGTAGTATTATTGTTGTTCATTATTGTTATTATTATTATTTTATGAATTTAGTATGTCACTATTTCCAAATCGAAAATTGCTAATTCCAGCAGTTACTCTTTTTCAATTATGAAATTCCTTAATTGCCCCCAATATCCTCAATAGCTTAAAATTAGATTTAATCTACAGACTAAATAATTCACAGTTAAGCATAAAAAAAGTTTTTTTAAAACACATCTTAAGAGGAGGTTAAAATGGTCACTAATAATATTACACATCAACTTCCGGGAAACTAAAAAAATTCAATTGTTTAGGTAGCTTAAGTTTTACAATTTTTTTTTAATGTGTACTTTTATATTCTGGTGTGATGGATATTATAGTTAATTTGATTAGTTATACTATTAATTAAATATGTTATGAATAAAAAATCTGACTGAAAAAATTAATAGATTTCAAAGATTAAGATATAACTTTTATTTAATATTCATCTTTTTCATTTCATTCCTGTAAAAAAATTCTAACCTTAATAGACGCCGTCTTAACCAATCATTGTGTTCACCATCATTCCTCTATTTTGAACCTGTTCATTTTTTCTGGTGAACGTTTCACTGCAACTTCAAGATTTTTGTCAAAAAATGACAAAAAATGCATGAAATATCATCAGCGGCACAATTCTCAACTGAAACCAACCAAAAACAACCTACAGTATGTTGAAAGCTCATTGTTTCTAAATTTTCAAATGATGGCGTTGCAAAAAGTCATTCAGAATTTTGGTTGGTTTCTGATTATCACATGACTATTCTGAGGGTCTCAGACGAATGGTTGACGCGACGGCTATCGATCGGTACCCTTCCTTCATTGCTTGGCTGCATTTGGCGGATGCGGCAACATTAAGGTTACAGTCATCTTCCTCAATTTTCCAACCAACTATTTCAGTTTCTAGATTTTTTTTTTTTTTTAAAAATAAAATTCAATAAAAGAAGGGTATATAAATAAAAATTTAAAAAATGTGTTATTTATGTAATTCTTGATCTTTGGTGCCATTTTCTAAATAGAAACTTAAAAAAGTGCTATTTGTTATCTTTTACAATTTTATTTGAGAATTCTACCCAATCTGCTATCAAATTTTCTAATTTTTTAAAATATGATGTAATATACTCAAATTTTGAAATTAAATTATTATGCTATGAGTCAATTATCATTCCACACAATAATAATTTTAGAAAATAAACAAATTTTAACTATTCAATATATTAAAAACTTTTTTGAAAATCATTCTACGCAACAATAATTTTAAAAAATAAACAAATTTAAATAACTATTATATATTAAACCTTTTAATAATCATTCTATACAACACTAATTTTAAAAAATAAATAAATAAATTTTAAACAAATATATTTGACCATTATCTATTAAAAACTTAAGATAATCATTCTACACAACAACAATTTTAAAATATAAATAAATATATTTGACCATTATCTATTAAAAACTTCTAATAATCATTCTACACAACAACAATTTTAAAATATAAATAAATATAATTGACCATTGTCTATTTTAATTTTTCAATTTATAAATTTATTCTTTGAACAATTTATCATTGTTCGTAAATATGTATTTTGGACTGTTGGTAAGTAAGATTTATTTGTAGCCCATTAGACCACGTATTAGATATTAAACTTAAAAAAATAGATGCATACTTTATCTTAGCTACAAAGGCTAAAAAATATATGAGGTACGGTTGTGGAGCTTGTTTACTTATACTGACTCTTGTCTCCTTATATTTATATTCTCCCGATGTGGGACAAAAGACACTAAACTAATTAGATCAATGAATATATGCAAGAGTCTTGTAAAATAAACTCAATTTATAATTAGATATATCTAGTTAGTTAAAATAAGAAATTAAAAATTTTGTAAATAGTATTATATTTCCATTCTAACTAAGAAAAATTGCTACATTGAACTCTTAATAATGTTACTATTAAAATTTCCAAGTGCTAAAATATAATTATCTAATAAAAAGTCAATAAAATTCACTCTAATCAAATTCCAAAGTGGGGTATATTTTCTCTAATTCTTAGTCAAATTGTTGATTTTACAAATTATTCTTGGTCAATTTGGGTACATTAATAATATTTTTTAATTTGATTTATTTAATATTAGGTCTATTAATTTTAATTTAAATTTAACATGTGATATATTTTTAATTAATATATACTATTAATATTAATAAATATTATATTTTCCTTTAGATTTTTGAACATTCTTATAATATCTTAATAGCTGAAACAAGTTGGTGCTATCACAGTTTAATATACATAAAGCCAGCCAGCCAGCCAGCCAGGTGAGGAAGACACTGGGAAACAATACTGACACTGAAAAGTCATCAAAAAGTGTATTTTCAACACAATAATCCTTTCTGCCATGCGATTTTGGATTTGTGTTACTTATGGATGTCGGAGATGTTGCCACATCAATATTCACAAGGATTGCCAGCATGGCGACGGCGGTTGATCAACTTGACTTGTGGTTTCAAGTCTTTGTCCCTCATCAATTATTCCCTCATAAAAGAGGATGAGCAAGAGGTAATGAACATTTTTATATCCATTTTCTAATAACAAGAAAGAAAAAACTTAAAAATGAAAGCTCATCAAATAGCATTATTTCTCAGTGTTCTGCTGGTTTTTGGTCTTACTAGGCCTTCGATGGTGGAAGCAGTTAGAGACTTAGCTGAGGTCTCTAAAGGGAAGATTACTGGTAAGCATATATACTATTCTTATTATATATATTCCCCAATATTTTTAATCTAATAATATTAATATTAATATTAACATAAAAATGTTGCAGATGTTAAAGAAGTAGATGGATATAGAGGTGATCCTCAACCAAGTTATGGAAAAACTGTTCCGATGCCGCGATGCCCTAGTTATCGCCCTAAGTGCTAATATGATTACAATCCAAAATCTTAATAGGTGTTATAAATTTTCCGGGGATGTTTCCACCTATCGATCTTCACCATCCCCGGAAAATGTCTCTTGTCAAGTGTGTACCGTAGCAAGAGGTCTCTCGTGCCTCCTCTTTACTACAATGCAATGTTATTGTTGATTTGGTCAATGTAATTTAATTATAGGGTTTATATGCTTAGAATTTCTTAAAATCAGAAGAAAAGTACTTCCAGATTTGTTAGAGCTTTTTACTTCGTACTTGTGTAGTAATATTTTTTATATATTAGTGAAATTAATATTTGATTATCCTATTTTTATCCCAAAGATTATTAGTTTCTCAGATGTTAATGTAGTCGGAATTAGATTAACATGAGATTTAAAAATAAAAAGTATAGCAAGTGAAAAATGGGATGCCATTAATCCAAATATTACTACTGTACCAAACTAATTATATACGAACATTACTGGAACAAGTTCTGAAAATAAAAAGTATAGTAAGTGAAAAATGGGATGCCATTAATAAACATTTCATCTTTCACAGCGCCTTGCGTTTCACATCCAAAGCATCATCAATGTGAACCTCTATCATCGTTGGAGTAATGGAGAGTGCAAATATTTTTCTTGATGGAGGAGAGTTGCAGAACAACATCACCAATGTACATGCGATCTAGTGGAAATTCAACTGAACAAGATATTCCAATTTCGAATATTGAAATCAAGCTTTCGGTAAGAATATTGTTTGTCTCTAACGTAGAATGATCATTATCTGATGTTGCATCTGCAATTATATGCATTTCAAGAAGCTTAGGATCTGTAACTTGTGTCACACGTTCTGGCAAAGCCTCCTTCACCAAATTGTGGAGGTTCAAACTTCCTTTAAACATATCATCAGTAGGTCTCTTCCCCGAAAACATCTCTAATAGAAGTATGCCAAAGCTAAATACATCACCAGATGTTGATACCTGATGTCCTAGACCATACTCTAGAATACATGGAGAATATGATAAGTTAGAGAGGAAAATGTATGGATGAACAATACATGAATTTAGTCTAACATACCTGGAGGACAATATCCAACAGTGCCTCGCAGTCCAAAGGAGCTAAATTGATTTGTAGAATCTACCATGTCATTTGAAAGAAATTTGACCAATCCAAAATCACTTACATGTGCTATCATATCTTCATCAAGAAGAATATTGTTTGGTTTTAGATCACAATGAACAATTGGTGCTCCACAATTAACATGAAGATACTCGAGCGCACAAGCAACATCGATGGCAATATTAAGTCTTTGAACAATATTCAAAGATTGTTGGATTTTATCCCGTCCGAGAACTGGATGTAACCAATCATCTAAGCTACCATTGCTCATGAACTCATAAACCAAAGCTTTAAACTCGCTGCCATGATGATCGGCACTTGAACAAGCTGTAAGTACTTTTACAAGATTTCGATGTCGCATATTCCTTATGGCTGCACATTCTGCTATAAAACTTTTGGAAGCAGCTCGATTTCCAAGGTTAAGCACTTTCACTGCAATAATTGTTCCCTTAGGATCGAGAATACCTTTATATACAGACCCAAAGCCACCGATGCCAATCAAGTTGCTTGAAGAGAATCCATTAGTGGCATTGAAGAGACTTTGATACGACAAGTTCAAAATTGGATTGCCAAGAGATATGGATGCATACCCTTCTTTCTCCTTCCTTGAGTACCACAAAAATAAACAAGAAAGCAGAAGTACTAGACCCATCACCACAGAAATGACAGAGATTATTATCTTTAACTTGTGGGTGATTCTCTTGTTTGGTTTCTTAGAGTTGCATGGAGATAGACCAAAATCATGCCTGCCACCACAAAGCTTTTCATTTCCTGCAATTGATGTTGCACTTGCATTCTTGAAAACTCCTTCGGTTGGTACTTCACCCTCAAAATCATTATAAGATAGATCCAAATGGGTTAAATTAAATGTTCCCAAAAACTCCGGAATCTTTCCCGACAACTTGTTATGAGAAACATTCAATTCTTCAATGCCTCCTAATGAACTTAAAGATGAAGGAACGGAACCTTGGAAGTAATTAGTGCTTAATGACAGAAATTGTAGACTTGTACAACTACCAAGACTAGTTGGGATGTTACCAGATAACAAGTTATTATCAAGGTATAAAGCTTGGAGATTTTTCAAATTTCCTACTTCAATTGGAAGGGAACCAGACAAGCGATTTCCAGATAACCAAAGACCAATGGATAGTGAAGAAATTTGAAAAAGTTTCAAAGGTATGGAATTGCTAAGATTGTTTACACTAAGATCAATCACAGTTGATCTTTTGCAATCACCTAGAGTAGATGGGATAGTGCCTTGAAGGTTATTTTCAGACAAATCTAATTCTAGCAAATTTGTCAAGTTACCAATAGAATTGGGAATGCTTCCTACGAAATAATTCAAATCAAGAAAAAGCTTTCGCAGATTTTGAAGCTTGCCTATGGTAAAAGGAATAGTCCCTGAGAATCTGTTCCTTGTTGCCAAAAAGGATTGCAAGTTTTCAAGATTGAATATTTCAGAAGGGATTTCGCCAACAATTTGATTATATTGTACAGAGAAAGTCACAAGCTTTTTTGATAAGTTCCCAATCTCTTGAGGTAGCTCTCCACTAAATTTATTCGAGTGAATCCGAAGATCAACTAAATTGGAAGAATTACTCAAACTGGAAAGAAATTTCAAGTCATTATCATTACCATTTCCTCCTAAACGGTTGAATCCAACATCTAAGTTCACAAGCTTATGCAATTTTTCACAAGAAGGAACTGCACCAGAAAACGAATTTTGTTGCAGTTGAACATACTGTAAATCGGTGGCATTGGAAATTGAAGAAGGAATTGTGCCAGATAATTCATTAAATGAAAAAGAAAGGTAATTCAGATTTGGAAGAGTAGAGATGCCTATTTCTGATGGAAGATTTCCTTTTAATTTGTTAAAGCCAGCAAATATAAGCTCAATCGAAGACAAGTTACTGAATGAAGAAGGGATAGAACCTGAAAATTGATTTTGCCCAAAATTCAACTGCTTTAAATTCTTCAATTTGCCTAAATCATAAGGAAGATTCCCACCCAATTGATTTTCATCGACAAAGAGGTTCTGAAGAAGAGATAAATTGCAGAAAGATGGAGGCAGAGTTCCTACCAAATTGTTGCGGCGTAAGAAGATGTTCCTGAGCTTCAATAAAGATCCAAACTCAGAAGGAATTTCCCCTTCCAAATTGTTGTATGCTAAAGAAATAGTAATAAGGTTAGAAAGATTAGATATAACTGTACCATGAATTTCCCCTTCAAAGTTATTTTCTTCAAGGAAAAAATACTCTAATCTGCGTAAATGGCCGATTTGAGGAGGGATTTGTTGAGAGAAGCTATTGTTTTGAAGGTCTAACACTGTTAAAAAGCTCAAATTTCCAATATATGGTGAAATGGTACCGGAAAGCTCGAGAGAGTTAAGGTCTAACACAGTCACTCTCTGGAGTTTAGGTCCACATTGGATACCAACCCATTTGCAGAAATGTAAACTGCTATTCCATGAACTCAAGATACTAAGAGGGTCTTCAGTTATTTTAGATTTGAATTGAAGCAGAGCTAAGCGGTCTGTCTCATTATTGGTGATAGCAAAAGAAGGTAAGGAGAAACAGAAGAAATGAATAACTAGGAGGTAAGAAAGCTTCATTGCTGCAAGTTTAAGTGAAATTTAGTATGTGACTGTGTTAAATTTGTAAAATTTAAGATGAAGATCTGTGAGTTTCAATACAAATTTAATATCTGCTTGATATTTAGATGGAAATGTTGAATGAACAATGATTTCAGAAGAAAGAAAAAAAAGTCAAAGGAAGGTGGCGAGAGAATTTCCCCTCTTCAAACGCCATTACTAGAAGCACAAGTGGTGTTCAACAGAGATAAGGTTAGGCCCATTTCACTTGCAGAAAGTCGTTGACAACACTATTCATTCACTTGTAGTCTTAGCAAATTATTGCAAAAGTCTTCAAATAGATAATATTTTAATTCTGTTTTAAGGGACACAAATTAAAAGAAGTGATGATAGATGAGTATTAAAGGTTAAATATGCATTAACTAAATATGATCAATTAAAGCTAAATTTAACTTTTTAATGGACAATTAAAAATAATTTCATTTAAAAAAATATTTTTTAGTAAAAAAGTCACTTAAAAAAAAGAATGGAGTAGAGAAAAAAAAAGTCATGCAAGTCTGGCAAAAAAAAGTCATGTAAGCCCTTTTGAAATTTAAATCAATTGTATTTTATAGTGCTTAATATTATAAATTTCGCTCGAATTTTTCTCGTTTTTTCGAATAAAATTTCAAACTTTGTGAGTGTTTAATTTGACACAAAACTTTCACTTTTCTTTTTTAGCAAATAGATATTTAGTCTGTTTAAAAAAAATAGTGTGGGACTGCACCCTAAAAATTTCTCCACCCGAAAGATCTCGATTTGTGTTAGTAGTTATGGATGTTGGAGATGTTGCCATTGCCTCATTGGTATTCAAAAGGATTGCCAGCATATACTTGGCATATCATTAACTTGATTTGTCCCTCTTCATCTTACCTCATAAATAAGGATGATCAAGTAGACATTTTGAAATGCACTCTTCCAATTAGAGATGGTTACGGGCTGGGCCGAGTTCGGATCAAAGTCTGATGGGACCACGGGTCGGCGAGGCTATGAACTGGAATTGGTTCGAAGACCAGCAGGCCAACGACGGTCTAGTTAACTAGTGAGCCAACGACGGTCTAGTTAACTAGTGAGCCACGGACTAATAAATAATTTTTAATAAATTTTTTGGAGTTTAATTTTTTTGGTAAAGCATAAGTCACATTAAGGTAAAAAAAACTTGTGGGTTCTTTCTTTTTTTTTTAAGAAAAAAAAACTTTGTCAATATAATGTGTGGATATAACTTTAAAAAAATGTCTCATATTTTTAGCAAGAAAATAAAAAACAAAAAGTACACTTGAATTAAAAACAACAAAATTAATTCCATTGCACTCTTTCTCTCATTTACTGTACAACTCATTATTATCTGTTGCTTTAGAATTGAGTTTAGTCTAAAGATAATTGGGACTTTTAGCAAAATTTCTACTCCCAATTTCTTTTTTTAGGAAATTTTTCTCTTAATAAAAAATGGAGGGAGTAGTAAATATAATATTTACATAAATATAATAATTATTTTTAGCTAAATTTAATAATTAAAAATAATAAATTTTTAAAACAAAACTATAGTGTTTATTTTATAGACGTATGATTTGAATTAAAATATTAAAAAGCTATTTATAGTTTTAATTAATTATTTAGTTAAAAAATTTATTATTATTAATATTATTATTTTTATAAATATTTACTAAAAGATATTATTATAAAAATATAATTTTAAAAAAATTAATATTAAGTTAGGAATTAAAATGAAAAATATATTTTTATATTGAAGTTGAGATAATTTTTATTAGAATAATAAAGTGGGTACTTTCCGAGAAAATAAGCGTATAAAACTTAGATAATTGGCAATTTAAATAATAAAAAACTTAAGCCGCCTAACTAAATTAAAATATTATTCTTTCCATTTTGTTGATAAAATAATACATAATGCCAACTCCCTTCCTAATCAATCATATAGAAAAAATTTATTTCTGCACAACAATTAAGTTTAAGTAAATTTAATTGTATCCACGTTCTTCCCAAAATACTCATCTTCCTTTAATCATTACACCTTATAATAAAAAATATCTACACCCTACATGATTTGATTAATATATTAAAAAAATCAGATTTTTTTTCCACTCTCCAATCGCATCATTCAATAAAATAAAAAAAATCAATTTTATACCCATAAAAGTGGAGTACTTTTGGACTTTTGTGGCTGGATGAGAAAATTGAAAAGTGGTGGGAAAATATTATATTTTCTATTTCATTTCATTCTTTATTTAAGTCCAACATTGGGTGGATGGGAGGAGTTTTATGAGTTGCACCCCTGCTTCTACTAAGTAGTGAATGAATAGAGGGAAGTGACAACTATTTTTACTATGTCTGATGCTTTGTCTGGACAGTTGGGAAACATGGAACAAAGGGAGAAAGAAAAGCAAGTAATGAAGATCAATTCTCCTAATCTTCAGTTTTATTTGGATATTCATCCAATGCCTAATCTTTAGTTTCATTTGAATAACATCCAATGGAGGTCAATTCTCCTTATCTTCAGTTTCAGTTTCAGTCTCTATTGTCGTCGTCGCCAGTACTTTGTAGCCAACAATCTTCATGCAAACCATTTTTTACAGAATCACATCAGAAATTGTGAGAGTCAACCATTGATGGAAATGAATGACAAATGTTAGGTTTGAAAATGCGGAGAAATGGCGAAAAAAAAAAGGAAAGAGTGGGCAAGTGACCAACGGGAAATAAATAGAGAGGGAAATAAATGAAAAAGTACTTAATACTCAAATAGTGACCAGTAATTTTATATGCCAAAAATTTCATTGCTGCTCACTATTAAACCCAAAATGAAAAGTAGTGACCATTTGAATGAACTGTTAACATATTTCTAAGCCAAATTACACTGGACTATTGGAGTTAGCCACTGTTTTAACTAACTATGAGCTATATTTACTTCTAAACCTTTCAATGTGTGGCCAATTGGTTAAAATAGGTCAAAATTTAATGTATTTAGAGTGTTAGATGACGAAAGAGCAAAAAATTCAACACTTTTTTCAAAATTCAAATAAAACAGACATCTATCATATCACTGTCAACTCTATTACTATTTATTCTTCACTGTCTCAAAAACTACTCATTATCTAATTCAACATATTTTTCAAACCACTCATCATCTCAACGACAAAATAGACTTTTTATTACTTTCAATTCATCCAAAACTTTCTATTTACAAAATTTTTTTATCTACTGATAATGCACAAAATAGAATTTTTTTTTTTTCTATCCACGAGAAAGGAAGGAGTTGACATTCTGTTTATATTAATGGAAGGAGTTGACATTCTGTTTATATTAACGTAATATTGTATTATGAATGCCAGCTCATCTCACATTCTGCAAATTCCTTATTCAAGTTTATATTTATTTTAAAAATACTGATATTTTAATATATTATCACTCTAAAAGGTTATTGACTCTGTAAGTAAACAAACCTAGTAAATATTCCACTAAATTTATCCTTAAATTCTACTAAAAAAATCCATATTAACCATATGTAAAACCTCAACTTGCATTCATCTAAAACAAAATCTAAACCTAGATTTGGTTTGTTCAGATAGTCTAATAGCTTGAGTTTAGGGAACTATAAATATAAGTATTAAAAATATTATTAATAATAAAATATTTTTGAAGTGTAAAAAAAATATATAAAATATACTCAATAATGATATTTTATTAAATTTTATAAATGTAATGTATTACATACTTTTTCTTAAATAGTAGAAAAAATATAAGTGGGAAACTTATTTTGAAATAAAAGTATTAATAAATATAATATAATTGTCTCAAGAGGGACAATTTTTAAAATACAGCATCATATGTTTAAAATTGTCTGCATACAAGCAGCCAACCAGCGAGACGAGGAAGAAGTAGAGTTGTGGCAGCGAGGCGAGGAAGAAGTAGAGTTGTGGGAATCATTTAGAGTTACGTTTTTTAAGTCATTTTCCCTCTTCATCTTACCTTATAAATAGAAACATTTCCAACCATCTTTTAACACAAAGAAAGAAATATCGAAAATGAGAGCTCATCAAATAGCATTGCTTCTCTGTGTTTTGTTGGTTTTTGGTCTTACTCTTACTACTAACCCTTCAATGGTGGAGGCCGTTAGAGACTTAGCTGAGGTCTCAAAATGGAAGAAGATTGCTGCAAATGGTATGAATATCTAATATTATATTTAACAATATTATTTTTGTTGTGATAATATAAATATTTACAAATTAAAACTATGTTGCAGAGCCGGAGACTACACAACGGCATGGACGTGGATATAGAAGTGCTCCTCAAACAGGCTATGGAACTTCGTCTCCGATGCCAAAATGCCCTTATTATTGGCCTTTTTGCTGATATATATTGCAGCTCGTAATCTAAAGGCTATGTTTGGCCAATGCAATTTTAGGGGGTCTTATAGTTTTATTTGGAGAATAAGGGGTTTAACAGTTGCTATACTTAACCTTTCTAATAATTTATTTTAGCAAACACTGTGTTCTTTGTAGTATGACTTGAATATGATGTTATAATTTTGCTTATCAAATTTGCTACTTATATTATTCATTGTTTCTATCTATTATAAGTATCTTAAATTATAAGTGTACCCTGTTAATAAATATTTTGTTTCTATTTTCATGATAAAACAATGCATTATGATGCCCTATTAAATGTGCATGGATGGTTCATACAGTAACACAGTATTATATAAAATGGTTGACATTCTGTTATATTTACCTAATATTGTATTGCGAATATCAGCTCTTCACATTCTGTAAATTGCAAAATGGTCAAACATTGAACACTTTTCCAAAAAAGTATAGCCTTTTCGAGAAATAGGTCGCTCAAACAAGGCATTTATATGTATGGCCATGCACATGGGAGTAGATCATGCATATGAGGTGTTAAACTTGTATGATCCAAGCGTATGAGAAGTAAGTAGCTCATATGAAGCGTTGAAATTATATGGCTCAAGCACATAGGAGCAGGTTGTGCATAATTGTAAAATTTCAACTTCTCATAAAATAACTTCACCGAAAGTCAACTTTTTAGAACATGAAGATACTTGAACGAAGACACCTTTTACTTGAAATTTAACTCGGTTTGTTGGATAAAATTGTAAATCTTACAAGTTAAATCTTAAGAATAGTGTATAATTTTTTCCAAGTTCCATTATTTTATCCAACATAATGGTCTAACTTTATGAATCTCATTTGGTCTCCATAAGTTTTTTTTTGCTGATACAGAGACATCCTTCTAAAACACACAAACAGATTATAGATCCTTGACAACAATGCTGCAGTGGCACCTCGTAAAATATCTCATTATCAACATCAAAATCAATAATAATCCAATTTGGGAAACCGTTGGGGTCAATACTTTTACGAATTTTCCAATGCAATGCACCATTGGCGGACAACCCTGGTTCTGTCTTGGCCCAAGACTCTTGGGAGAGGACATTTAACAGCAAGTGTAATGATAAACGGGATGCCTTCTCCATGAATTGGAATTCAAACTGAAAACCCACGGACTAAAATTGCCTGAAATTCCCAAAACTTTTGCAGTCATTGGTAGCGGAATCATATCCTAATCCTAATGCTGTCAGTCTTTCTTCAGCAATAGGTAGCTTTTTACATTGCCTTGTATATGGATTACATAGAGCTAAAGTATATTATGTATGAGCAAAAGAAGTAACCCATTACAAGAACCAACTATAGAGGTGTCATACTTATCTTTATATGGACTGTTGAGCATTCTGGGTGTTAGGGGTTCGTGGTAAAAATCAACTACACCCGCCCTATGATAGTATATGTATATATTTGAATAAATAATACTATAAATATATAAGTTGAAAGCATAAATATACATAATATATAAGTCCAAAGTATGAATTGTTTATAATTTTCATTTTCCAAATATTTTAAATTCTAATATTTTTCATAATAAATAAATAAATAAATAATTTAACTTTAATAATATTTTATTTAAAATTTAAATTTCTGATAATAAAATACATAAAACTATAAAAAATAAAGAGTGGCCAAATTAAAGCCTTGAATATCTTACAATTATTTATTAATTAGAGATGAAATTATATTATTTTAATGAAAAAAAAAATCTCATTATACATAGTACTCTCTACTCTTTGCTAATTCGAGTAATTATCATGTCACAGTCTGCGTAATTATATAATTCATAAAAAAGTATATGCTTTAATTATTTTAAAATATGAAAAATGTATGGCATTATATTTAGGTAAAACAAGAATGTATTTTCAAATGAAATTGACACCCCAAAATGAAAGAGACAACTAATATTCAGCCCGAATTTAAGATCACATTTGCATATTTGTGGAAATGAGATGCAATTAGTTCATCATTTGTGTTGGCCGTTAGTTGTAATGCGACGCAATTGCTGTAACGACTCATTTGCGTCGCACACAGTTTTACTCCAACGCAAATGAGTTATTCAATTGCGTCACACGCACTTTAAGCCGATGAAAATGAGTTATTCAATTGCGTTGTTCACACGTATAAGCTGATGCAAATGAACCTTATCATATATTCATTTTTTTTAATTATGTTAGTTCATAAAACACAGCAGACGCAAATACTAAAATGAATAACGTCTTGCCCTTATTTGCTTTACTTGTATAAACAAACGATGTAAATAGATGTTTTTTTACTAGTGGAAGAAGAACTCCATTTGTCTTGTGCGCGTTGGTCCGCTAATTCCCAATCTCTGACACAAGCTTGTTCTTCAAGGTTATCAGCTCTCATTTTTGTTCTCTTTTCGGACAATATAAATCCACCGACACTAAAAACTTGCTCGACAACTATTGTTGAGACTAGCACCACCAAGACTTCTTTTGCCAATTTTGAAAGTAAGGGAAATGTAGATGCGTGTTGGCTCTACCATTCCAAAATGTTAAATTTGAAAGGATCGGTAGCCTCACCAACAAATTAAATTCTATGGAAAAATATTTTTCAAGTTGTAGAAAGGAACTTGCATCTGATCCCTTTGGCCTTTTTTATGTTATGAATAAATGAGGGGCATTTTATTTTTAATCAATCCCCTCTCGATTGGGCAAGAGCCTAACTCTCCCCAGTGTTAGTAGTAACTGAAGCAATATTATTTGAAAATTCCAAATATAATTCATGAATAGTTTGTCTAGTATTATCAACAATTGTTCTAACATTTACTTGTTCATTAGCATGTATCTAAAATAAAGAAGAGAAAATATTATCTGAAGGTGTGTTTCTCATTGATCTTAATATAACTATTTATACAAGAAAATTCAAACTAATTTCCTAAATAAAAGCCTATCACATATCTAATAATAATTACAATTGATATTCTTAACAAACAAATATACAGCAAATCAAGGTAAAGATAGTTATAGGATATTTTCCATAATATCAAATATATAGCAAATCAAGGTAAAGATAATTGTAGAATATTTTCCATAATAATCCCCCTCAAGTTGGCGAGTGTAGATTCTTAACTCCCAACTTGGTCTTCAAATATATAAACTGGTCTCGTCCCAAAGCTTTTGCGAAGAGATCCGCTAGTTGCATTTGGGTCAGAACATAACATGGCTGAATAAGACGGGATTACAATTTTTCTCGTACAATATGACAATCGATTTCTATATGCTTTGTACGCTCATGGAAAATCGGATTAGCTGCAATATGTAAAGCCGCTTGATTGTCGCAAAACAACTTCACTGGTTTTGTATGTCTAACCCCCAAATCTTGTAGTAAATAATTCAGCCAAGTAACCTCCAAACATGCATTTGCCATTGTTTTATATTCTGCTTCCGCAGATGATCTAGTAACATTTGTCTGCTTTTGATTTCCATGATATCAGTGAAGAACCCATTAAGACACAATACCCTGAAATGGAATGCCGAATCATACGACATCCATCCCAATCTGAATCACAATATCCTTTAATTCCAAGCTATTTGTGGAAGGTAATAGCAAGCCTTGTCTTGGAGTACATTTAATATATCGCAAAAGACGTAATACTGCGTTCCAATGTGGAAGTCGTGGCTCCCCTATAAAATGGCTAAGGTTCCATATTGCATAAACAATGTCGGGGCGCGTAACCGTTAAATAAATTAAGCACCCCAAGAGTCTTCTATATTTTGTGGGATTATGCAAAAGTTGTCCATCATCTGAAGTTAAATGTGACTGTTATTCCATAGGAAAAGTTTCGGGCTTGATCCCTATTAAACCTGCATCTTGCAAAATATCTAGCGTACATTTATGCTGTGACATAAAAATGCCCTGTTGTGAACGTGCAAACTCAATGCCCAAGAAATATTTCAAGGTGCCCAAATCATTAATAAGAAATTTGTTGAGCAATGTCTCCTTGAGTTGACGCATTTCTTGAAGATTATTCCCTGTCAATAAAATGTCGTCAACATATAGAAGTACTGCAGTGAAAGAAGAACCTTGAGCTTTTGTGAATAAACTGTAATCAGCTTTGGACTGTGTATAACCAGCTTGTTGAATGGCTATGGAGAAAGTGGAGAACCAATTCCGTGAAGCTTGTTTGAGCCTGTAAAGTGACTTGTGTAGTCGACAAACTATATTCTCCCCCTGTCGGCGAAGACCTTGTAGAGGAGTCATATACACCATCCCATGCAAGTCGCCATGTAAAAAGGCATTTTGAACATCAAGTTGGTGTGTGAACCATCCTCGGGCAGCCACAATGGTAAACAGGCAACGAAGTGTAGTCAATTTTGCTGTGTGAGAAAAAGTTTCTCTATAATCAATTCCTTCAATTTGTGTGTACTCTTTGGCGACAAGACGCGCTTTGTAGCGTTCAATAGTTCCATCAGATTTATATTTTATTTTGTATACTCACCTACACCCAATGGGTTTGTGACCTGCAGGGAGAGAAACAAGACTCCAAGTATGGTTACGTACCAAGGCTTATAATTCAACATCCATAGCTTGACGCCAATGAGGATGAAGGATGGCTTGGTCATAGGATTTAGGTTCTACCTGCGTGGTTAGGTGGGCTAAAAAAACACTATATTTAGAAGAAAATTTAGACAAAGAATTGTAATAGGTAATGGGATACCTTGTATTCTACGTAGAACTTGAACTTGAGGAAGCATTGTTTACATCGGGTAACATGAGGTAATCTTGATGCCAAAGAGGTAGTTGTTTGATGCATGTAGATTGACGAGTGGGTTGAAGATTATCTGAAGCAGTAGGAAGAGCTCAAGTGGATTGAGATGGAGTAGAGGCACCTGGACTAAGATTGGATGAAGAAGAAGAATCTAAGAATGTGGAATTTTCTGGATTTGGATGGATAGATATGGTAGGTGACATTAAGTTGTCTATAGGAGTAATAGGTTGATGATTTGGAGAGGACGATGATGTGTTGTCAACGGAGTTAATAAGCTGATGATCAAAAGAATCATTATTTTCTGATTACATAATATGTAGTAATTGTGCTGGAGAATTTTTGGTAACGATATATGGCCGGAATTGAAAAGAATGGACAAAGGAAGGCACTATGTGATAGAGTCCCCCATGTCGAAAAATTTTAGTGCTTTAAATGAAATTTATCTAAAATTATAATTTAATTTTTATGATTTGCTAGACATGAAAATTTAATTAAAATATTTTTTTTACACTTCTATAAATTAGTTTATTTTTATATTATACATCAAACTATTTTAATGACAACAATGAAAGTTGATACTTTCCATGAAAATAAGCATATAAAACTTAGATAATTGGCAATTTAAATAATTAAAAAACTTAAGCCGCCTAACTAAATTAAAATATTATTCTTTCCATTTTGATGATAAAATAATACATTATGCCACATTGGATGGTTTCTGTTCAAAAATTAACTAAACTCAATTTTATCCACCTTCATCTCAAAATACCTATCTTTCTTTCATTATTACACTTTATACCCATAAAAGTGGCGGTACTTTTGGGCTTTTGTGGCTTGGTGAGAAAATTGAAAAGTGGTAGGAAAATATCACAGTTTTTATCTCATTTCATTCTTTTGTGAGTTGTATCTCTGCTTTTACTAAGTAGTATGTCAAATGGGCTATTTGGACAATTGAGAAACATGGAACAGAGGGAGAAAGAAATGTAAGTGATGAAGGTCAATTCTCCTGATCTTCAGTTTAATTTGGATATTCATCCAATGCCTAATCTTCAGTTTCATTTGAATAATCATCCAATGGAGATCAATTCTCCTTATCTTTAATTTCAGTTTCGGTCTCCATTATCGTTACCGCCGGTACTTTGTGGCCAACAATCTTCATGTGAACCATTTTACATAATCACATTAGGAATTGTTAAAGTCAACCATTGTTGGACATGAAATGGGAAATGTTAGGTTTGAAAATGTGGAGAGACGGCGGAAAAAAGGGAAGAGTGGGTAAGTGACCAACAAGAAAGAAATAGAGGGAAATAAATGAAAAAAAAAACCTAACTCTCAAATAGTTTCAGTAATTTTATATGCAAAAAATTTTATTTCTGCTCACTAATAAACCCCAAAATGAAAAGTAATAACCATTTAAATGAACGGTCAACATATTTTTAGACTGAATTACACTGGACTGCTGGAGTTACCACTGTTTTAACTAACTATGAGCTATATTTGCTTTTAAACCCTTCAATGTGTGGCCAATTGATTAAAAACATTTTTTTCCAAAAGTCAAATAAAATAGAAATTTGTCATATCACTGTCAATTCTATCACTATTTATCCTTCATTATCTTAGAAACTACTCATTATTTAATTTAACACATCTTTCAAATTACTTATCGTCTCAAGGACAAAATAGACTTTTTATTATTTTCCACTCATCCAAAACTTTCTATTTTAGTAAATTTTTCAATTTACTAAGAATGCCCAAAATAATTTTTTTTTTCTATCTACAAGAACGGAAAGAGTATTGTATAAAATGGTTGACATTCTGTTTATATTAACGTAATATTGTATTATGAATGCCAGCTCATCTCACATTCTGCAAATTGCTAATTCAAGTTTATATTTATTTTAGAAATACTGATATTTTAAAATATGATCACTCTAAAAGGAAATTGACTCTGTAAGAATGACAAATAGGTAAACAAACCTAGTAAATATTCCACTAAATTTATCATTAAATTCTACTAAAAAAATCCATATTAACCATATGTAAAACCTTAACTTGCATTCATCTGAAAAAAAAAAAAAAAATCTAACCTAGATTTGGTTTGTTCAGATAGTCTAATAGCTTGAGTTTGGGGAACTATACATATAAGTATTAAAAATATTATTAATAATAAAATATTTTTATTATTAATAAAATTTAATAAAAAATCAATGATGATATTTTATTAAATTGTATAAATCTAATGTATTGCATACTTTTTCTTAAATAGTAGAAAAAATATAAGTGGGAAACTTATTTTGAAATAAAAGTATTAACAAATATAATATAATTGTCTGAAGAGGGACAATTTTTAAAATACAGAATCATATGTTTAAAATTGTCTGCATACAAGCAGCCAGCCAGCCAGCGAGGCGAGGAAGAAGTAGAGTTGTGGCAGTCATTTAGAGTTATGTTTTTTAAGTCATTTTCCCTCTTCATCTTAGCTTATAAATAGAAACATTTGCAACCATCTTTTAATAAAAAGAAAGAAATATTGAAAATGAGAGCTCATCAAATAGCATTGCTTCTCTGTGTTTTGTTGGTTTTTGGTCTTACTCTTACTACTAACCCTTCAATGGTGGAGGCCGTTAGAGACTTAGCTGAGGTCTCAAAATGGAAGAAGATTGCTGGAAATGGTATAAATATCTAATATTATATTTAACAATATTATTTTTGTTGTGATAATATAAATATTTAGAAATTAAACCTATGTTGCAGAGCCGGAGACTACACAACGGCATGGACGTGGATATAGAAGTGATCCTCAAACAGGCTATGGAACTTTGGCTCCGATGCCAACATGCCATTATTATTGGCCTTTTTGCTGATATAATATTGCAGCTCGTAATCTAAAGGCTATGTTTGGCCAATGCAATTTTAGGGGGTCTTATAGTTTTATTTGGAGAATAAGGGGTTTAACAGTTGCTATACTTAACATTTCTAATAAATTTTTTTAGCAAACACTGTGTTCTTTGTGTATGACTTGAAAATGATATTATGATTTTGCTTATCAAATTTTGTTACTTACATTATTCATTGTTTCTATCTATTTTATGTATCTTAAATTATAAGTGTACCCTATTAATAAATATTTTGTTGAGCGTTGATTGTCCTAACTTATTTCTTCCTCAATTGGAAATTTAGTTGAAGATATATATAGACTTGTTGCTCATTTTAGAGCTTTCTAATTTTATAGAATACTTATACTTATTAGCAATCAGATATCAACAACAGTTATCAGTTGTGTCAAACTGTTAAACAAAATATATGTCTTAGATCAAAATAACGTTGAACTTGTATAGCCCAAGTATATGAGGAGTAGGTCGCTCATACAAGACGTTGATATTGTATGGCCCATGCACATGGGAGCAAGTCGTGCATGTGAGGCGTTAAACTTGTATGGTTCAAGCATATGAGAAGCAAGTCGCTCATACAAAGCGTTGAATATATCTTCATTGGGCGGCGTTGAGCTTACCAGTCAAGGGTCTTGAGCTCCGACTCAAGCGCAATCTAGAACTGAAGGTAAATGCTCTTTCAATTGGTCCATCCCCGGTATCAAAAAAATTCTCACAGAGCGTGAGCATTGTGTGTTGAGAGGTAACTGACTATTTTGTCCTTGAGCTGATAGGTAGTTTGAAAGATGTGTTGAATAAATAATTTGTGGTTTTTGAGATAGTGAAGGACAAATAGTGACAGAGTTGACAATGGTATAGCAGATGTATATTTTATCTAACTTTTGGGAAAAGTGTTGAATTTTGGCCGTTTTGCAATTTACAGAATGCGAATAGCTGATATTCGCAATACAATGTTAGGTAAATATAACATAATGTCGACCATTTTATATTATACTGTGTTACTGTACGAACCATCCATGCACATTTAACAGGCAATCATAATGCATTGTTTTACCATGAAAATGGAAACAATAATTTAATTTAGCTAGGAGGCGGACTTTTTTTATTTCTTCTAAATGACCGTTATTTTGATCTAAGGCATATGTTTTGTTTAGCAGTTTAACACATCTTATAACTGTCTTTGATATCTGATTGCTAATAAGTACAAGTATTCTATAAAATTATAGAAAGCTGTAAAATGAGCAACAAGTCTATATATATCTTCAACTAAATTTCCAATTGAGTAAGAAATAAGTTAGGACAATCATGTAATTTAAGATACATAAAATAGATAGAAACAATGAATAATGTAAGTAACAAAATTTGATAAGCAAAATTATAATATCATTTTCAAGTCATACTACAAAGAACACAGTGTTTGCTAAAAAAAAATTATTAGAAATGTTAAGTATAGCAACTGTTAAACCCCTTATTCTCCAAATAGAACTATGAGACCCCCTAAAATTGCATTGGCCAAACATAGCCTTTAGATTACGAACTGCAATATTATATCAGCAAAAAGGCCAATAATAATGGCATGTTGGCATCGGAGCCGAAGTTCCATAGCCTGTTTGAGGATCACTTCTATATCCATGTCCATGCCGTTGTGTAATCTCCGGCTCTGCAACATAGTTTCAATTTGTAAATATTTATATTATCACAACAAAATAATATTTTTAAATATAATATTAGATATTCATACCATTTCCAGCAATCTTCTTCCATTTTGAGACCTCAGCTATGTCTCTAACGGCCTCCACCATTGAAGGGTTAGTAGTAAGAGTAAGACCAAAGACCAACAAAACACAGAGAAGCAATGCTATTTGATGAGCTCTCATTTTAATATTTCTTTCTTTTTATTAGAAGATAGTTGGAAATGTTTCTATTTATAAGCTAAGATGAAGAGGGAAAATGACTTAACTCTAAATGATTGCCACAACTCTACTTCTTCTTCACCTCGCTGGCTGGCTGGCTGCTTGTATGCAGACAATTTTAAACATATGATTGTGTGTTTTAAAAATTGTCCCTCATGAGACAATTATATTATATTTTATTAATACTTTTATTTCAAAATAAGTTTCCCACTTATTATTTTTCTACAATTTAAGAAAAAGTATGTAATACATTAGATTTATAGAATTTAATAAAAAATCATCATTGATTTTTGAATGGTTTGTTATTTACTATTTACAAAAAGCACTTCTACTATGTAAATGATAAAAAAAATCGTATTTTTATTTGAATTTGATGGTGATATTGTGACACCACCGATCTAAGTCTTACGTCATTTCGACGTCATTACATGCATTTTGTGCATTTTTAATTAAAAAGCATGTTATATTTGAATATGCTTATAGTGCAGAGAAATGGATGATTAAACAGAGGTAAAGGTAATAGAGAAGAGATGTCATATGCTATACATGTATTGTATGAATGACATGATTATGAATGTTGTGAATATGTGAAAGACGTTAACATGTTCAAAGAGTGATAGTAACGAATGACATGGCTATAA
>CANUEY010676161.1:0-15989 GCA_948099555.1 Croton setiger | reverse complement strand
TTTAACGCGAGTGACATTATATCTGTTCTATATAGTTTTTCTATTTATATATATATATATATATATATATATATATATATATATATATATATATATATATATATATATATATAATTCTAATCCCACTAACGAAGCGAAATATCAAACTGTATGGAGCACAGATCTGCTAGTTAATATGTTGCAACATATTCTTATCTACATAGTTTCTACCTTGTTGGAGCGTATTATATTTTTATCAATGTTACAATTGTTACATCAATATCACAATCATCAATATCACAGTCATTAATATCATATCACTTAATACAACAAATTACACCATTTTATAAGCTGTCCAATTTGATTATCTATTTATATTGACTTCTTTATAAATCATTATGTTATCATGGCTTTTTATCCTCATAGAAGATTAATAGTAAATTATATATACTTTATTGGTCATTAAGAGTGCTTTAAAAATCAATTGCATTCTTAACAATTATCATTCAAATTCTGTTATAATGGTAGCATACGCTGCTAAGCCTTGTTAGCCTCAGGATGGATTGTGACAAGAATAACGTGCACTACCTTTTGGGTAGCATGTGTGACCAGCTATATCCAGATGCTCTGTTTTCATTTTATTTATTTTCTATTAAAATTCTCAATTATAATCATTCATTTAACCATTCCTTTAATTCATACCAACTCAAAACAACTAACATGATCACATCAGCTCAATCACACATCAAACACAACAATTCAATCAAACATATTATATTCAATTTCACACATAATATTAAAGTTAAAGTATCAAATCTCAAATCGGAGCTACGTAACTCCGTTCTAACGCTTCTTCTCTTTTCCTTTTGAGCTAACTTTTTCTACATAAACATAATGCTTATAAACTCCCTTTCCTTTATCTAAAATGAATAAAAATGATAGGAGAATACTTATTATGTAATGGTTTTGTTTAATGATGGATGATGGTTGATGATTTGTTAAGAAGAAATATGGATAGAAGGGATCAAGATACGTTCAGCTGAAGATGAAGAAATGAAAGAAATAAAGAAAATGAGGAAGATGGGAGAAGCTTCGGCTTCTCTTTGTTTTCATATCAATTTTTGTGTGAAAATCACCTAATTGGTGCCCGATGTTTGACTTATTATCTAACTTTATTATTTATTTCAATTAGGTCATTTTTTATTAAATTATTTCATTTAAACCCTTTCTACCCCATTTATGACTTAAATGGTTCGCACTAACCTTAGTTCGACCTAAACTGACTCGATACTCTAAATGCAACAACTCAACTATTAGGATGTTACACATTAGCTAGAGAAGACCACCGGACTGCCACCACATCTTCAGCTGTATGCATTAGACCAGAGGTCTAAGAGTATCGTTCGAAAGCCGCCAGACCGGTGAGTTGACTGGTACCCTTAGAAACACTGTCAGAACAATGGAAGCTGCACAAAATAGCAATCGGAAAACTAGAAACATTGCCACTTAGATTCACAATTTTCCTTAACTTTTTGTCGAGATCCAATCATGAATCAAATGTTTTTCAGCTGGAATTCAGTTGAAAAACATATTACCGCATGATTCTAGTCAATTTCCAGTGAGCTCAAGGTCTGATAAGGAATAGAGCAGCGGTTGTGACGTCGAGAGTTTTGATTTGGTATAATCCTTCACTTACCGCGGTTATAGCCGAAAATGGAAGTTGGGTCTTCGATCTTGGGAATTTTCATGTTCAGGACATGCTTTCAATTTGGTCATTTCAACAAAGTCCGTTTTAGTATATTAATGGAGTGTTTAATGGTCACAGAACAAATAAAATAAAAATTATAATATTGAAAATGAAAGTAGTAATTTATCTAATTCAACAAAACAGAGAGACAAAATTATCATTAATATAAATTTTTAATAATTTGAACAACTCTCTGCCCATCATTCATGTTCTGCAGTTGAATTTGGAGGCTTGGACTTCCCAATTCTTTTACTATTTTATTTTATCCACCCAAAACCCATGCCCATAGATAGAAAGCGTGGCGCTTGCAGAACGTTGAAACGAGTGTTAAATGACGTTCGCCCCTTATCTCCAGCATGTGTCTTCTATTCTGTCTACGCATTACTCCAACTAATGGTTCATGCAATTTTTCCTCCATTTCTTATTTTTCTTTCTTTTTTCTAAAATAATAATAATAATTTTTCTTTAGTTTAATACTTAAACTACTTTCCAACTATTTATACGTTTTTTTTTTGAAGAAAACTATTTACGCGTTTATTACATACTAGTAAAAATGTAAGAAATAATAAACATAAAGTTTTCATTGCAAAAATATTTCTATTTTGCCCTACATTTTTACTAGTTAAATTAGTCTTTTTTTTTTAGGAAAATTCAATTTAAAATTAGTTGAAAGCTTTTTTTTATAACAGTGAATATATCAAATTAAATTCTTTTATTAGTTCTAAGAAAATCAAAAAAATAATTTATTTTTATTTATTTATTATAAGTTTATAGCTACATAAGTTAGCTTCATTTAAACATTGATTACACTTGGCTAGATAAGGTATCAAAATTATTTCTTTTTAATCATTGCAAGAAAAAAAATATGTTTTTATTAATTATTATTTTAGGGATTGATAGTTTTTTTTTTTTTTTTTGACAAATGATTAATAGTGTTTTACTTTTATTCATTAAAAACAAATTTACTAGTATCAAATTAGTGTCTTAAACCCGGTCTACGAAGTGATAAATGGAATAATAAGTAATAATATGCTTTGTTTAAAATAATAATAATAATAATAATATGCCAAAATTTAAAAATAGAATCATCAATTAAAAAAAGAATACAGATATGACAAAAAGATGCAGAATCCCCGCTACGTCATTTTGTGGAACGCATTTGACGGACGGGACGTTCCCAAAAGCCAACAAAAAAGCAAAGCAAAGCAAAGTAAGCTCTTTCTCTTTTACGATACTCACACCTAACAGCTTGCTGTGAGAACTGGGAACTGTGAAGAGAAAACCATCACTGATAGTTGCTTTTTAGTTTTTAATTAATACTTAAACATTTCTCCTAAAACAGAACTTCATTTTGATTTCTTCATTTTGGCGGGAAATGCTCCGGCCGATGGAAACCATGCTCGCTCCTCCTCCTGCTGAATCTCCTCAACTTTCGAGGATAACCGCCACCGATACCGATTCTTCTCCTTCTTCAGCAGAATCTAGCTTTCGTCAAATCGACGATGTCTTCTTGCAGGTTTTTATTACTATTATTGTCTTTTTTATTCATTATTCATCTCTTTTTACTTAATATTTTTTATGTTCAAAGTTCTTTTTCTCTCTTTTAATTCTTTTTTAAAATAAAAAATTATGGAAGCGAAATAGTTTTAGTTAATTTTTTAGCAATCTTTTGTTTTCCTATTTGGTTGAGTTTTATTTGTGAAAAATTTAGCGGATATAGTAAGTTTGTTTGGACATTTGATGATTGCAAGGAACTAAAGTTGAAAAACTATCAGTAGATTGCTCTTTGAATGTTTTGTTGCCTAGAAAAGATATACAAGGATGCATAAAAGGTACAAAGTTCAAAGTAATTAAGGTTGTCTTATTGCATAATTCCCAAATGCCTTACATGTAATGGTGAGCGGTCCAAACCCCAAATGCTTTTTTATTTTTTGATCATGTGTAATAAATAGCCATATTCATTATTCAAGTGATTCTATTTTCTTCAGTAAAATTCTGGCCTCTGTTTCTTTGCTATCTTGACAAGGATAAAACTGATTAAGATATCAAATTTGAAAGGAAATACTGCATAGTAGCAAGACGTATTTAAGTCTACTTAATTAAATTAATCTAATCAGGGATATTGTTGATTGACATGAGCATCACAAAATTTTAGGCTTTTAGATTATTTTTTTTTTTGTAAAAAAGAAAAAGTTGAAAGGTGAGCTTTAAGTACTCTTTGAGTGATTTTAGTGTTTGGCATAGATGATGCCTGGTATGCTTTTGTTTTTCTTCCTTTTTTTTTTTTTATTATTTAAATTATTTATGTTCAGAACATGGAAAATACACACTAAACTTGTTGATCATCCTAGACTAAGAGAGGAGACACAATTTCTGTGACCTGGAAAAATATAAGAACTTTCAGTGAGGAAAATTTACCTCAAATGTGCTTATCTCTGTTGGATTTGAATTTCTACTCCTAGCCAAAGCTAATTTCCTAACTATAAGAAGCTAATTTATTTTTATTTTATTTACTTGCATTCCTCATGTGAGAAAGTAATAAGCACAACATTATATTATTATATTAAAACCTTGAAGCTGTAGCTTTATTCATTAATGATTGATTTTCTCTTTTTGACTCTGAGGTATATGCTTCCCCAAAAAATAAGAAAAAAGAAACTCTAGTAGGGCTAATGATTTCTTAATTGATCGCCATTGGTGACATTTATGACAGATAAACATATAAATAATAAGTTTTTGGTCTATTTCCTAATTCCACTTTGCAGAACAAAAAAATAACCTGGAAGTTTGATTATGGGTATTCACTCTAATAATATTTTAATGCTCCATTCTAAACTGAGTTCCCAGCTACCTTAAAAATCTGTGTTCACACTTTATTATTATTATTTTTTCCTAGTAGGTTTCTTGATGCTTTTGGTTAAACCATGTTTTCTAGAGTTTCCCAATACCTTGGTTTGCTGTGTTAGAAATAGTTTGCCAAACACAACCTAACCACAATGCATAATGGTTACCAAGTAAAGAAGAGAACAATTAAGCAGAAGTTGTCATTTGGAATTTTTTTTCTTCATTTTTTAGTAAAGGGGATGTAGATATTGAAATTTGATTGTCATAAATGCACACACCATTTAGCTAGTCTATGGTGTCTAGATGCAACTGAACTTGGAATGTGATTTTTGTCATAATAACTTTGGCTCTTCTCCCACGATAAATTCCCATATTATCAAATATTATAGGAAATCAGATGCTTATTTTCTTGTTCAGTAATGCAGACATTTATTCAGTTATTATATGTTCTAAACAGACTCAAACAAGAATATGGCTTGGAGAAGTTCTCCAGATAAGATTAAGTGAAGAGCTTATTATTGCAGATTTACTAGCTG
Source organism: Croton setiger (assembly GCA_948099555.1). NCBI lineage: Eukaryota > Viridiplantae > Streptophyta > Magnoliopsida > Malpighiales > Euphorbiaceae > Croton > Croton setiger. The sequence goes on along the minus strand of CANUEY010676161.1, from coordinate 10,883 downwards.
ATGGGGAATTGCTGTAGGTTCTATTACTTCATGCCCTGAAAATTTCACATTTTTGTTGTGTTGTAAACATATAAATTTTTGCCATATAACCTTTTTTTTTTCTTTTTTTATGTGAGAATTTTCACTTGGTTAGTTCAATGCATTGTTTGGTTTTATAGTTATGAAGTGTCAAGAGAAATAAGGAAAATGATGTTGACAAAGCGTATGGAGCTAAAATGCATACAATCAAATGATTGTGAGCTATTTGCTTCTAGAAACAGTGGGAGGTATATGCCTTACTCAAATGTTGATTCATTCTTGAAGGTACGTTTCAACATTCTAACTTTATTTCAGTGTTATGATTCTGTTACATATTATAGGAAGAGATGTAGGAATAAGGTAGATAAAAGGAAAGGGAAAGGTAGTAAATAAATGAACTACGATTAGGAGGGGAAGTTTGTTAAATGAAGCTGGCAAGTTGTAGCGGCTAGTTGTAACAACCTAGTTATTCTCTTATAGAACATTTAGGTATTTTCTCTATTGCTGCACAAAAAGTTGTTTCCATTTCCAATTCTAAATATCTAGCAATATCTGAGTTCTCTTTCTATATATCCTATATTTCACTAAATTTTACTCAGTATTGACCAACAGATCCTCAACTCCAGTAACCTAGTTTACATAATTCTTTAATTTGATGCTGTAGGGCACACTTCAAAAAGATTACCTCAAGCTTGAGCATATAATTCTTTAATCCCATGTTTTGTCCCTCTCTCTAAAATTTGCAAATTCAGTTTTCTCTTTATTTTAACTTCTCTTCCCCCCTTTTATGTATAAATCATGTGCCTGACTTTGGTCTGGGGTATTGGTTTGGGAACTTCTACGAATATGTTGGTTAATATAATCACCTTTCTGTTGGTTCTCCAGCAGTTATTGGAGAAAAGACTCCTTTTCTAATGGATAAAATAGAGCCGTCGTTTCTGTAGTTGTAATAAAATGAACTTCTCTCATAAAAGGCCCAGTAATCTGTTTCTTGTGCTTGAAAAATTAAAAATTCCACAGAAAACATGTTCATCTTACTTCCACAACTTGCATCAACTATTATCTTTATATTCTGAGAGTTCATATTTGTGATGAGGGAATGGTATGAGATACATAATATATATAGAATCCTTCCCATGTAAGATGAAATTCCATGTGAAAAATTTCTCTCAAGGGGTTCCTGCTCGAAATATTCATGTTTCAGTCATTTACTATTTCTCAAATTAGCATGCTAGTCCAATAACTATTTTAACCTATAGTTTAGTGTGTTTATCCTGATAATAGTTGAGCACATCCTATCCAACATTTTCTCTTAGTGCATGAAGAATTTTAGCTTAGAATTTGCTGATCGTTAGGCCAAATGCAATTTTTTTAATGTAGGTTTTTGATTAGTCAATTGAACTTGTTGAATACACATGACACTAGATTTCATTCATCCTGAGGCATCTTCAGTATGTTTTTCACATTTTTATTTTCTGGTATTTGTAGATCTGCCAAATCCTTGGATTGTCTGGCATTGATCTCTTTTCCCCATCAGATGTTGTCGAGAAAAAGGATACTAGAAAAGTTTGTATGTGCATACGTGCTCTTTCAAAAAAAGCAAGATCAAGGCATTTAAATGTAAGCACTAATTGTTCATGCTTTCTTGTTCTGTAAACTTAGATACTTATTATACTTGTTGATGTGGCTCCCTTGTGTCAAATTCAAAATGCTAGTGGAGTGACTGATTATTTTTCTTGTGGTAGGTTCCCGATTTTGATATTGTTATGCATTCAGTAGCTATGCCTACAGATATGGTTGGATATATTCGAAGAAGCTGGGAGGTTTCTCACTGCGACTACACCAGTTTTACCCCTAGTCCACACCCCAAATTGAGACAAAGGTTAAACCAGGTATAGAAATGATAGTGGATTGGGCATAAGATTGTATCACGTAAATTACACGATCATTCTTAGAAGGATTCATTTTTATCATTATCTATGAACCAACTAGAAAAATCATTCAGATAGGATTCATATTGTTTTCAATATAATTCATCGGTCTGTTGTATTAGATCTACACCTAACTTACTCTTCCCTTTGTTGTAGAAGCACTCAAGTGCAACATCTGGAGGGTGTGATTCATATTTTGAAGAGTCTGATGACACAGAAAGCAACTTTGTTATTCAATCTGATAATTCAGCCACCACTTGTTCACATGATATATGTTCCCAGATAAGTTATAATTCAATAGATTCTCCAGAAGTATCTTCAGAAGTTAAATTTGATGTTAAAAACCAAGTAAGAGATGAATGTATCCAGTGTCAACAGGAGGCAGTGCATTTAAACAAAATAACAAGATCTCTATTCTCACATCAATTGGAGTATGGTCAACACCAGGATAATATGCCATCTTCACCTTTTGTGGATTCACAAATTCACTTTGGTGGCAGAGTTTTCAATGCAGATTGCGGAGCTAGAAATAGTAATAAACTTATTATACCAGAGCAAATATATAATGATGCTAATATGGAAGATGAAACATCAGTTGTGGGGGATACTTGTGAGTGCTGCTCATCAAAACGTAACATCAGTGGTGACCAACCAGTAATATCAGCTCTTATTGTCCATGAAACTTTTCCTGGTGAATCTATTCTGCTTGATGGGAAAGACACTGATTTTAATACATGCGTATGTGAGGGTTCTTGTTGCACAAAAGGAAATAGAACTCCAAAAATGGAATTTCAAAGCCGATATTTGCATGGTGATGTCAGTGTAAGCCCTGTCGCTTGTACTGCCAGTGTGAGGTCCATGTCAGATGCTTTACAAAATTTGGATTATGATGATCCATTGGTTACTGGAAATAGTTGTGAAAATGTCTTGTTCCCTGAACCAGAGAATAGCAAAATGGGTGGTTTGAGCAAGAAACAGACCAGAGGATTTAAATCTCACAACATGGTTGAAAATGAAGCTGGTAAAGAATCTCAGCTTGATAGGAAAGACGAGGATATTGGCTTCTCTCCTCCAGAGAACTTTCTAGCTTATTCAGATGTATATGCTGGACCTTTTCCTGGCCAAACTGATTTTCCTCAGTGGGACCAAAAAGGTAAAAGCGGAATTTCTGTGGTAAAAGGTGGAGGCAATGGTTCTGGAGCTTCATCTGGAACGCCTTCATTATTAGATTCACATCAAAATCTTCAACCTATTCAAGCTAAAGTTACAGGAAATGATCCATGTCAACACAACATGGAGTCTATTATTGCTGATACGGATGTGCAAGGAGTTATAATGGTCAAATCGGAGACTGCTGGAAGACAAATGGATGAATATTCTTCAGTTGCAGGTTCAGATGACATTACACTTGAGGAACCCGCTGACTTCAACAATACGAGCAACGTTTCAAGCGGAAATGTGAACGAGGTGGATGGTCACTTCTTTTGTCAATTTATGATATTTATCCATCTTTTTGATAGCTTCTAGTCACAACTTTATATGACTCTAGTATTCTTGTACAACAGAATGAAGGAAAGGATGAAAACTTGAATAAGTCAGCAGTTGAGAACTCGGATGGAACTAATAGTCCACGTATAATAATAGCAGAGAAAAAGCCTCAGAAAACGCCCATCCTTAGATCCGTAGCGCAGGGATCTGCAGTTGTCGGTGCTATGCTGCTTTTTCTCCATTACAGGTTTGTTTCAACATGAGCCTGGGTTTGATATAAATGAATATTCTAACACTTTCTTTGGTAAACTAAAGATGCAAGCTTAAGGGGGAAAAAAAGAAGAAAAGTAAAATAAAGGCATTGAAATTAAATTTCCTGTTTGACTTTAGATGTCCATAAAAAATGGAGGACGCTTTGGCTCAAGTCTCAGGCTGAGCCAAATTATCTCAAACTTCCTTATATGTAGATCTGTAGATTGAAATCAGTACTGCATCCTTATTAGTGAATTACCATAATTTTCAGAAAGAACAGTAAAATATAGCTCCATTATTTAGTATTTCGAAAATGTTTGGAAATATGTGATGGCTTTGGAGGGTAACTAGGAAATTCTGTTTTCCTGAGTCTCACTTCTACGCCTGATTAGAAAACAACTCCAATTCCAATGTGTTGTTTTTTCTTTCTTCCCTCATTTATTTTGCTACGTAAAATTGCAGGAAAAATGGGAGAAAGGAATCAGGTTGGTCAGAAAAGCAATCTAATCAGACAAGGAACGTGAATGTTGGGAAGTTGTCATCAGCAGAGGAGCAAAAAGGACAAAGAGGGCACAGTGTATATCCTGCAGAAAAGCTTAAGCTTTAGTAACTCTTGTTTGGATGCAAGTCATGGAAGCACAAGCTAGGGTGGTACTAAAATCTTCAAATTTCAACTCTTGTTTGGATGGGTGGATAAAGACAAAGGTTCACTGAGCCAATTAAGAACAAGGGGAACTCTTATCCTCCTTTATTTCTCATTTCTCAATTTTCTCACACGCTTGTCAAATCTCAAGAAGGTGAGGTGATAAACTTTATTAATTTTTTCCTTCAACCTAGTTTGTTACTCCCTTTCCTCTAAAAATAAAAATAAAATACACACACAACCCCCTTCCCATTCTCTCTCTCTCTCTCTCTCTAAATTATGTGGATTTGTTATTATCATAGTGGATATTTCTCTTCAAACACAGTATAAGATATAGATCGAGTAGGATTGAAGTTGACATCCTCCATCTTCAATAAACTGTTGTAGTTTCTATGTAGTTAGATCATAAAATAGGTGTTTAGCTCATAAGTATTCATAATTTGTAAGAATTTGCACTTGCAACTTTAATGTAAAAGTGTAATTGTTTATGTATATGATAGTTAAATGCATAAGATAGTAAATTCATTTTCAGCATTATTTGTTTTGAAGTAAATAATATTGAATAATTGAGCGGAGCTCAAGTTGAATAATCAAGCTCATTTAACAAAAAAATTGAGCTTGAGTTTGGTTTACGAGCTTGTAAACTGTTTTACAAACATGTTGGGGAACTTGATCTTGAACATATGCCCAAAATTGTCATTTCATTTAATAAAATAAAAAACACCACACCTAAACTATTTCTCCTCTTCCCTTTCATTTAGCCGCACAAACTAAAAGAATATGGAAGATGTGATATGGAAGGCATGAAAAACAGATTATGAAAGAAGAAAGGAAGAAAACTTCTCCAACGGTTTGAATTTGAAGAGAGACGTTGCTACATACGTATGTAAGCAACTTGTGAAAAGTTAAGAGGGATGCCGACGTTTTTGAAGAAACAATAATCTGTTTAGTAAGCAACGACAGCGTTTTGAAGTGGCAGAAGTAGGTGATCACGTGAAATTAGTTATAGCATATGTGATCATTGACAGCTTGGCAATTATGAAGGAGATGATTGGCTAGCAAACAACTAATGCGAGTGTTTCACACGGATTGAAAACCAGAAATATATAGGTGCAGAAGAACAAATTTTTCCAATTAGTTTTTCCTATTTTGATTTACTTGAACTCTTTGTATTGAGTAGTTCTTCTCTCTTTGTCATCATTTGTGTTCATTCAATATTCAGTCATTGTTTCTTCTCTTCCTTGATTTTTCTTTCTGTTTGCAATTTTATGACGGTATCAAACCTTGTGTTTGATGTTCAGTTAAAGATTTCTGATTTCAAGTAAGCTTTTACTTCTTGCTGTTCTGTAATGTCAAATCTCGATCCTCTTGAATTCTAGTTTTCCTGATTTCTGATTGTCAATTTCTTCCTGAATCTTAAACTTGCAATTTCTTCATTTTTCATTCTTAAATCTGAATTGAGAATTGTCTTACATCTTGTGTTGTTTTTAATTCATCAAATCTTCAGAAATGGCAAATGATCCATCAAATCCTCTTTATCTTCATCCTCATGAAACACCTTCTTAGTCCTTGTTTCTACACCTTTAACTGAATATAATTACCATTCCTGGGCAAGATCAATGAAGGTAGCATTATCAACTATAAACAAACTAGGTTTTATCACAGGAGCTATTCCAGAGCTAGATAATGAACTGTACAATACTTGGAAAAGGTGTAGTGACATGGTTGCTTCCTGGATTTGCAAATCTGTATCTTCTTTTATAACTCAAAGTGTGGTTTTGGATTGATAAAGCCTATGATACATGGAGAGATCTCCAAGACAAATTCTCAACAAGAGGTAATTTCAGAATTGTAGATTTACTTGATGATATTGCAAACTTCAAACAAGGAGATCATAGTGTAACTGAGTATCATACTCATGTGAAAATTATGTGGGATGAATCATTTGTGCTGAGACCTATTGTAAAATGTAGATGCAGAATTGCTTGTATTTGTGGAGCAGCAAATCAGCGGAGACAATGTATGAAAAATGATCAAGTTATAAGATTCATAAGTGGATTGAGTGATCAATATGAAACTGTAAAGACAAACACCTCTTCTGAATATGCAGTTAACAGCTGTATACTTATTCTAGGCCAAACTGATTTGCAGAAGTTTCAACTTCAAAATCTAGCTCAAAATATAACACTAGATACAAATAGATGTGTTAATAACTCTGTTCGGATCTTGGATAGTAGAGCAATTGATCATATATGTCAGTCAATAGAGTTATTTGCTCAGTACAAGAAAATTCATCCAATTATTGTTAAGTTACCAAATGGCCAGTACTTGATGGCTCATTTCTCTGAAACAATGATTTTTAATGACAAATTACAATTATTAGATGTGCTCTTCATACCTGAGTTTGCATTCAATCTGATTTCTGTGACTAGCCTTATTGCTCAACTAAAATGCTCATTGACCTCTATGATGATTTGTGTATAATTCAGGATATGAAGACATGGAAGATGATTGGTTTAGCTAAAGTTGTTCAGGGACTCTACAAACTGATTCTTAATTAAGATCCTGAGAGAATATTACAAGAAAAACCAAATAAAGCAGTTTTAGCTGTAGCTTTAATTTTTAATAAGAATTTTCATAAGGATGATTTGTGGCATTTTAGATTAAGGCATATACCTAATTCTAGATTGTCAATTCTGTGCAAAGAACATCCTAAGATTCATTTCAATAAAATGTCTTTTCATGACATTTGTCATATGGCTAAACAAAAGAAATTAAGTTTTTAGCTTAATACCTCTATTTCTAATGAATCTTTTCAACTAATACATATGGATGTCTGAGGTCTTTTGGCCACATCTTCTTTGCAAGGTCATAGGTATTTCTTGACAGTTGTATATGACCATACAAGATACCTTTGGGTATATATGTAAAATGGGAGGTCAGACCGTTGATTAGGCAATTTGTTACTATGATCCAAACACAATACAAGAAAACAGTGAAGAAGATCAGAAGTGACAATGGGCAGAATTTTTTATGAAGAACTACTATGCAAGTCAAGGAATCCTACATCAAACAACATATCCTAAGACCCCTAAGCAGAATGTAGTAGCTGAGAGGAAGCATAGTAAATGTTATAAGAGGTTTGCTCTTTTAAGCTCATTTTCCAAAACAGTTTTGGAGATATGTAGTTTTACATGTTGTTTATTTAATAAAGAGAATCCCTGCACCGTTACTAAAGGAAGTGTCACCTTATCAAAAGTTGTACAATCAACTACCTGACTTCACCAATTTGAAAGTATTGGAATTCTTCGTTATTCTATTACATTAACAACACACAGGAGTAAGCTGGACCCTAGAGCCAAGAGATGCATCTTCCTAGGCTATAAAGAAGGAACAAAAGGATACATTGTTATGGATTTTTCATCCAGAACCATTTCTGTAATGTGTTTCCTTATGCATGTTGAACAAACTGAGTGCAAACTGTCTGCACTTGTTCTTCTACCAATAAGAAAAAATACTCTATTTTTGTAATTGCAAAACAGAGTAGAACATATGTGGTTTTATGAACACCAAAAAACAGAAAATTTCACTAGATAAAACAACTCTAATACATTATTTCTCTTTTATAGATGGAAAGAGCAAATCTGTGGCTATTATTCTGCCACTGACGACATTACTATCTGAAAAATAGCACTAACAATTGACTAAAAAAAATAATACAAAAATGGTAGGACAATTAATAACAAATTAACAAACAAGTTTGACCTCCAAATCACCACCTCAAACTTGTTTTATACCAATCTTGTTTCTGAGTTCGAAGAACCTTTGTCATGGAAGTGGTTTCGTCGACACATCAGCCAGCTGCACTTCTGTTTTGGTATACTCCAGTTTGACATCTCTATTGTAAACACATTCTCGTATGAAATGGAAACCTAGTGTCAATGTGTTTGCTTCATTCATGATAAACCGGATTCTTCGCTAAAGAAATCGCGGATTTATTATCAACTTTTAACATAGGTTTTACTTGACAATCTCCTCTCATACTCTCAATTAGCTTTGCAAGCCAAATTCCTTAACACGTACCCCCCGTTGCTGCAATGTATTCAGCTTCACATGAAGATAAGGCAACAATTCTTTGTTTTTGTGATACCCAGGTGATAGGACTTTCGCCAAGAAAAAACATGATTCCTGACGTGCTTTTACGATCATCGGTGTCACTAGCGAGGTCACTATCACTATAGCCAACCAGCTCTTCAGAATCTTGATTTTTCTTATACATAATCCCCATTCCAATAGTACCCTTCACATATCTAAGTATTTGTTTAACTGCATTCATGTGTGATACTGTGGGAGTCTCTATAAGCTAAATCAGGACGAGTATTAACTAAATACCTCAAACTTCCGATGATACTTCGGTACTCTGTCGCATCTACAAGTGGTTCATCATTATGCCTGCTAAACTTACTTCTCGGATCCATTGGAACAAGACAACTATTGCAGCTAGACATACTTGTTTTCTCAAGAATTCTGCTAGCATAACTTTTTTGACTTTATACAATCAGATTGTTGTTTCACTTCAATACCCAAATAATAACTCAAGTAACCCAAATCACTCATTTCAAATTTTCTCATCATCTCCTGCACACTTACTGAAATTGAGTGACTTTAAGCACTGATCCAGCTTGGCGTTCCATGCCCTTGGGGTTTGCTTCAAGCCGTATAAGGCTTTTCTGAGTCTCAAAACAAAGCCATCTGGTTGACTCACATAAACCTCCTCTTCGAGTTCACCATTTAGAAACACCATCTTCACGTCCACGTGGTGGACCTTCTATTGTTCTTGAGCTGCAAATGCGAGAATGGTTCTTACAGTTTCCATTCTTGCCACCGGTGCAAATACTTTTTTATAATCCACACCATATTTTTGCACATGATCCTTTGCTACAAGACGGGCTTTGTGCTTCACCACTTTTCCATCTGGATCCTTCTTTAACTTGAAAATCCACTTGAGTCCTACCGCCTGCTGGCTTTTTGGTAATTCTTCAAGCTCCCACGTCTTATTTTTTCGGATTGAATCAATCTCCATTTGCATAGCTTGCCATCAGCTTTCATTTTTAATTGCCTCTTCATACCATGTCGGTTCCTCCATGGACAAGAAACACAGACTTACTTCTTCATTCAATTCTATGGTTTCATTATAGATTTCTTGCAAAGATCTGAACTTTCGCGGCAGGGTGGAATTGCTTGAACTTGAGTCTGAAATTTATGTATTGGCAGGAGGGGTCTGTAGCGTAGATAAATGTGATACATCTCCCTCCTCCATTACAACAGTAGCACCCCCTTCATCTTTCAAATGAACAGTGAATGTGTTGCCATTTTCCTGCTTTCTCCTTTCTTTTCGGACTGCCATGGCCAGCTTTTTCCTTCTTCGAAAATCACATCTCTGCTCACCATCACTTTCTCTTTAATTGGATTATAGACACGGTACGCCTTAGTGCCTTCCTCATATCCAAGAAAGAAACCTTTTATAATCCTATCTTCAAGCTTTGTAAGATGAGAAGACATTTGTTTAACGTGAGAAAGACACCCAAATACACGTAAGTGTTGTATATTTGGAGTCTTCCCAAACCATGCTTCATACGGCGTATTCCCTTGGACACTTTTAGTTAGACACCTGTTCAACAAATAAATAGAGGTTAAGACTGCTTCTCCCCACAAAATTGGAGGAATATTTCTGCTCTTCATAATGCTTATGGTCATCTCCAATACGGTCTGATTTCTTCTCTCTACAACGTCATTCTGTTGCAGAGAAAATGGTACTGTGAGATGTCGTTTCACACCTTCTTCTTCACAAAACTTCTTGAATTCCAGTGACATGAATTCACCTACACGATCAGTTCTAAAACACTTCACTTTCTTGCCAATTTCATTTTCAGCTAGCTTTTTGAATCTTTTAAATGCTTTGAAAGCTTCACTCTTATATTTCAACAGAAAAATCCACATGAAACGTGAGTAATCATCAACAAGGAGTATAAAATACTTGTTACCTCCTGGTGTCGATGGTGAGATAAGTCCATAGAGATCTCCATGAACTAACTCTAATTGCACTTCAGCTCTGAACACGGTAGTGTGAGGAAACGATATTCGGTGTTGTTTTCCTACCACACACCTAGTTCGATTGATTTATTTCTGGTAGTCCCTTCACCATTTTTTGTTTTGAGAGCATCTTCAATGCTTGGAAATTAAGGTGTCCATAACGTGCGTGCCAGAGCCAACTTGCATCTGCTATGCTTGCCATCAAACAGATTTTTTGTTTACAAATCTGTTGGTAGTTTATATTTAGAAAATTATATTTGTGTCTATCATTCCTAGTTTCCTTCTTTTAATATCTGTTACTTGTTGGTTCTGTTTAATCTTCATGTTTGGGAATCTGGTTACTTCCATTAATCTGTGTTGCAGTGATTCTGCACCATTGTTTATTTTTGTTTGCCTTAAAGGAAGATCATATGTCAATGCTATTAATCTGTTTATAGTTGATATGGGAACAGGGTTGA
>CANUEY010675486.1:0-42081 GCA_948099555.1 Croton setiger | reverse complement strand
ATTTTGGTTTTTTATTTATTATTGTATTTTTTATTGGAGGCGTTATATATATATATATATATATATATATATATATATATATATATATATATATATATATATATATAAATAACTTATTATTACAATACAATAATTATTATTATAAAAAATTTTTATCAGTAAGTTAAAAATTAAAATAAATAGATAATTAAAATTTGATTTATTAATATGTACTTAATATGTACAAATAACAATTGTAATAACACTATTTTTTATTATATTTATTTAATATAGAAAATTTATAATTTTTTTACGATATTTAATTTGTTATTTGTTTGTTTTTAAATATAAGTGTGGAGTTTGAGATTCATAGTAAGGTAGAAGAAGATGATTTCAATTAAAAAAATAGTTTTTATTTTTATTATGTAGTTTGTTATAATTTGTTAAACTTTTTTTAATGTTTGTGACTTTTTATTTTTTATTTATCGGTAGACAATTTATATTTCTACGATAATATTACGTTAAAATTTGATTTTCAAAGTTAATTTTTATTATTTTTATAAATTTATTAAGAAAATAAAAAATAATATGTAGGTAATCATTATTCATTAGAGACAGAATGAGACGGATAGTATAAATAAAAACGCGGGTTGTATAGGGTAATAAAAAAATTAATTTTGAATTATCACGTTAATCATGATTATAGAAAAATATTGGCAAATGGCAATATTTAAAACAATTAAAGCACGACTTTTCCATATATATATAAAACAAAGTCCCACAATTATATAATCATACACACACGAGTGCCAAAAGGTGTACATTATGATTGTGAAATCCCTTTCTGTCTGCTTCTTGCATTTTAAGAACTAGTAAAATAAACTAATTTTTTTAAAATATAATCCAAAAATAATATAAGTTTATTACAATATATTAAAAATAAAATTTATTTATAATAAGCCAATAATAATTTCTATTTTCATACCATTAAAATCAGATTATTAGTTATTTAACTGTTTTTAGTAAAGTGATTAATTATGAAAATTCGTTCCGCTGTTATTCTTAAATTAGAAAATAATTTGATTACACTATATCTTCAGATTATTTTATACACTAAACCAATCTTTTTTTTTTTAATTTTTAAGACATTTTTATGTATTTTTTTCCTCTAATATATTGTAATAATTTGATTTTTTCCTAGGATTTGTATTAGTTCGGTTGTATTACAACCGAAATGCAAACGTGTTTTTTATTTATTTGGGCAGTAGAATGGTTAGCATGTGTAATGAGGGCAATATTGTCTTGTCGAATTCTAGTAAAATTTTCAACAATCCAACGTATACAAATCTTTTAGTTCATTATTATATGAAGTACAATAGTGATCAAATAATAATAATAATAATAATAATAATAATAAAATGAATCCACCTATGATTCCAAAGCTAACTTTCTTAATATGCTTTTGAATGTTTGTTGAAAAAACTTGCAAATTAATTTCCATATTTTAAGAAATGGATGGTTGGTTGGAATTGAAAAATATAGAAATAATTATTTATTACAATTTGCAATATGAAATAATTAATTGGTTGATTAGTGATAAATAATCCTGGTCCGAAACCATAAATCTTGGTTTGGTTGGGTTGGGTCGGGTGCGAATAGTTCTAAGTGATGTATTTTGTTGGAGTTTTAGACTGAAATTTTAAATGAGGCCACGTCAGCATTTCGAAAAAAGTAAGCACCATCTACATATTATTACCAATCAATTTCCCTCAGATCAGACATCATCATGAAGTCCACCACCCGCAAACAAATCGCTCCCAATTTCTCGGATATTAGTCCTCTTCAATTTCACAACATTATTAAATTTCTGTACTATTTTAATATATGATATGATTATTTACATCAATTTTTTGTGGTTAGAATCTTGAAAATAAACTAATTGTTTTAGCAGAGTGTAGTTATTTGAATATCTGCTAGCAGTAACAAATTTAGTAGTGTGCAGTTATTTGAATATCTGTTACTAGTAACAGAATACAAAACGACAAAAGATTTCAATTTTAAAAATGCATTGTGTTAAAATTACATGCGAATGGAATTATCACCTTAACAATCCTATCAATTTTGAAATTGAATTACTCAACCTGCCACCTTAAAAATCTATTCAGCTTGAATCAGAAGTAACGAATAGTTTAAAATTACTCGTTATCTGTAAAATGAAAAATGACTGAATCAGAAGTAACGAATAGTTTAAAATTACTCGTTATCTGTAAAATGAAAAATGATTTATTTAAAAAGTGTCAAGTGTCCGGCTCGAATCAGAATGAATGACATGTTGTCCTAAATTTGTGATTGGACATCGAATTGTTGGGTATAAAAAAAAATTAATTTTTTTGTGGTCTGCACAAGGAAATTAGTATGTAGCATCAAACTCATATTGGCTTCATTAATGGCAACAAACTATAACGATGAAATGTGAATTTTTGTGGGGACGAAACGGAAGCGTTTTTTGTCACATTCAAAAAGAAAATCGCAATTCGCAAAGGCCACCAAATATGGTTTCCTTAAGTAATAACCAAAGCCAACATACTTTTTGCCACGTTCTTGCTAGATTCCCCATCAAATAGAAATATAGAATCCATGCTAGATTCCGAATCTTTCAGAGTTTCATGCTTTGCTATACATAAAAACAAAGCTCATTCACATGAACGTACTTGAGGCCCTCTGTTATTTATTACATCATATGTAGACTAATTGAATCAATAAACATAAAATGTAAGAAAAGAGCAAGCTTTTGTGTAATAATTAATAAATAATGAACACAAATACAGTAAATAAGCCACCCAACCAACCCAGATTCCGTTCTTTCTACATATTCAAACCTTGGAAAAGAGCTTATAAGCTGTGAGCCATATCTAAACTTGTAGGCTCAAAAGACTCTTCCAGGTATATATATATATATATATTATATATTCCCTACATAATCTTGTTTGTGGTACTTTAGCACTGTCAAATAATCATAAATCAACAATTTCTATAAATTAGATTTTACCCCTGCTGCAATCTTTTTTTCAACAGATTATAGGGTCTCTCTACAGCTAACGATTTCATCAATCCGATTGAACTGCAAAAAAAAAAAAAAAAATATTTCAAGGATTAGTGACAACAGTAATGACACAACAAATGTACAAATAACATAAATAGAGCAGCAGAAGCAATACATGTGCAAGAAATAAAGTTCTCTGACTAAATGCAAACAAATTAAATGTCCTCTCTGCTTCTCCATACTTGTATATTTTCTTTCCCTATCATACTCTTTCTTTCAAGCATGACATGACTCATACTCAAAATCACTTGTAAGAAATTTCCCAGAAATTCTCCATTGCAAACACGAGCAACAATAGCAAATGTTTTCAGGGATTTAAGAAGCTAACGAAAGCTAATAAATGTGATTTTAACCATTTTAAAATCAAATTAGTTGATTAAAATCAACATACATACTATATAGATTAAATTCCAAATAGATAAACAATGACTATGCCAGCTTTTATACCCATAGAAAAGTCATATATATCACAATGTCTCATCACCGAGTTTCTTAAATATTCGTTGCTAACAACATGAAAATAGACAAGCAAACCTGTAGTTTCACTGGCTAAAAAATGCATGGTCCACCAGAACCAAGCCTGTGTCTACACCAAGATGAGAAATATCTGGGACTCCTACTTGTGCGAAAATAATAGAGATCATTGAACAGTCTCCAGGTCTATTGAGTCTTTGCTCTAAAATAGACCTTAAATTTTGTTCTTGAGCAGATCACCTCTGATTTGATTATCTAACACAGTTTTGGTAAATAAACAATTCAGACACCACCACTAATTTGGTATGCAAAGATTACATATTCTAATTATCATCTTTCTTGGATAGGGTATTCAGGATTCACATTTGAGAAACATTTTGATTCATAAAATCCTATTTGAAGACAGCTTTTATCTTTATGCCCAAACCCAGTCTCTACGTCAATTATCACCTTCTAAAAATAATTAAGAAGGAAAAGAATTAAAAATAATAATAAATAATTGAGAAGGGGTGTGGGAGAATAATCATTGAATGAAAGCTCGGAAGCTCACCAAGGTCCCATCTCACACCTAGTTGGCATGGAGACACCACTAGAAATGAGAAATTTATCCATTAAAAACGTGTCATCTGCTGCAGCATTTGAGAACTGGTTGACTGGGAAACCAACTGCTCCGAACTTGGTGAACGTCCTATCATATGGTTAGTAACAACTGGGTTGCTGAGACCTTGTCTAATCATTTCTTTAGGGTTGTGATTATTAGTTTCCATATGTGAAGACTCCCTCAATGCTCGAATCTGAAAAAATGGGAGGTGTAAACTAGGATTTAGCACCAAATACGAAGAAGAATTTAAACAAAGCATGTGTAGAGATTGTACACACCATATCAAGACGCTTCTTGTGGAGATCACTTGATAACTGCATAATTTGCACAAACAGATTACAAAGGACTCTGACATGTTATTTAGCTAAAGGAAATTGATGAACTTTGCATAGAATGACTTAACATTACAAATGGTGGATGGTACCAAGTCATTAACACTTTGAATTAAACAACACAGTCAGATACATTTTTTTCTCTCAAAGAGCAAGGCATAGACAAAAAATTTTATTAAACTAGTAACTATAGAGCAACTTGAAGAAATTGAGAATAAAAACCCAAATTTTAAACTCAATGTTTCCAGCAATCTCATTTTAGCTCCTGCTGTTCTAGATTGTTAAATGCATAACAAATGAGAAAACAATTTGCCATATGATTGCAAGAAAGAGAAAGTTGAATGCTTACAGGTTTTCTCTGGAAACTTCTTTCTTCAGATGAAAATCCAGGAATTGTCAAATGCCAATTCTTCTCTGCGCACAAAATTTTCATCAGCTCATAAGAACTATATGGAAACGTATCAGCCATTCTTGCGCTTAGTTCACTATATAACTATTATGCAAGCTATATATTATGGGCATGGGTGTACTGGAAAGGGAAGAAGTAAATGAGAAGGTAGCCTTGCGTCCTACATGTCAGGGAAGAATTTCATGCAGAATTTTTAGCACAATGCTTGTATCTAAATCATGCTATTCATGTAACAAGATTTAAATGAATTTGATTCTTGGTTTAAGAAAAAGCAGAAGTATCTCTATCATGGGGATGATTCATTTGAGAAAGAATTACCATGTCTGACATCAACTGGAGTTCTAATAGCTCAGTTATATACACCTCCTAGCCACATCTTTCAATGTTATTTGTAGAATTATTTTTATATCAGAACTTCCTAAAATTGAACCAGTAACATTGACTGCATTACGGGCCAGATAATTTTGATCTATGTGCCTGATACCTATATTTTCTTTCATACAAAAACAAGAAATGTTCTGATGAAAATGAATGTGGTGCAATACAAACCTAAGTGTAGCAATAGATCTTTTGACTCTAACGTTGAAGATTTTCGATGCTTGGCCAAACTGCATGCGAAAGAAGTCACCTGCATTTTAATACAAGATCATAAAAGCCAAAATAAGTGGACTACCAACCACTATTCCAAAACACAGAGAGAATAGTCAAAGGGTTAGTGAGTCTCACTGAATCAATAAAGTCATCAGCAATCTCTAAAAGAAGATCTTCAACTACAGGATCTAGCTTTCCTTGTGAATCCACCTGGACATCCAAAACATGAACTACATGACATGCTTATCATTTTTAGAATTGGAAAGCAAGAAAGATTGTGATATTACGGTAAAGATAAGGATCACTAGAAAAAAAAAAAAAAGAAATGCTTAAAAGACCTGAGAAACCAAATCCTGTATTTTTCTCTTTCCAAGTAGTTGATTAGTTGCTTCTGTTCCTTGGCTTGAGCTTCCCCCTGGTGTAGTTGTACCAGATGCTGTTGCATCTGGATGTGATCCGGTCAAACTGACAGATTTCTGGCCGGTGGGCCCTTGCATTCGTGGAGATTGTTGTTGTTGTTGTTGCTGCTGCTGCTGCTGATGCAACGGCAATTGTTGTTGCAATTGCTGCTGTGACTGCAGCTGTTGGTGCTGTTGTATCTGCTGTTGCTGCTGTTGCTGCTGCAGCGGCTGTTGTTGCTGCTGCTGATGCAGTTGTTGGTGCCCCATTGATGGCTGCTGCTGTACCAGCTGAGATAACTGCTGTGGATTCAATGTCATGGAATTGTGGTGCAACTGAGGGGATGACACCGCCAGCTGCTGCTGCAAGAGGACCTGTGACTGCCTTTGGTTTGGCTGAAGACGGAATGAAGGCGAAGCAGGACTGGACATTCCTGGGATTTGCTTCAGCCACTGCTGCTGCTGCTGTGACAGAGAATTCTGCAACATACCTGGCTGCGCATTCTGAACCAGCCCAGATAGCTGAGGATTCATAAATGCCAGTGACGATGCCCTTGATAGGTTTGGAACCTGTAAGTTACAATGATGATCACCATCACAATCAAGCAGATACATATACAATCAACAGAATCAAATCTACAAAATTTTACATGCAAAGTTGCAGTAGCCAAAGCTTAGGGAATATGTACACAACACAATCCACCTCTCTGACTAGCAAGGTCACAAACTTGCACAAACACACCACATTCCTAATAAGCTGGTAAAAATCTCAATATATAAATAAATAACTATGCATACTAACTAAGTCAGCATGAAAATGAATTATAAGCAAACCAAGGGTTAATGAATCACATTGATAAAATTTCAAGATGAGCCCAAAATATATGAAATAATGTACTGTTGCATGAATCAACAAAAGAAAAATTAAAAGAGCCTGAGAATTTGGCTTGAGGGAATTATTATTAATGTTGTGATAAACAAATGCCAATTTAATGACCATGATGAATCTTTTAGGAACTAAAAAATTTTAAGAAAAATATTGAATACTCAGGGCTGGGAAACAGATTTTTTAAACAAAATTCTTTAAGGAACACGGACAAATATTTAATATCATGAGGTACATAAAATTCCAACACTTTCAAACATCAGAATGGATTGCTAATGAAGAATTACAGATCATAAAATCAAAATATAACGAAAAGCAATTTCACAAGGAAAGATTAAATGAAAAGATACCAACTAAATATGAAACCTTACAGTTCTATTTACACAGTCAAGAAGCAGAAGAGAACAATGAAATGGAGTCAGCACAAAAAATTGATACCTGAGATGAGGTGAGTGGATTTTGTTGTGCCAGTTGCTGCCTCATTTGTCCAGCATTAAGCCGTTGAGCATAAGCAAGAGTACTATTCGGCCTTAGTTGTGAGCCTAAATTGAGAGACCCCATCATTCCCATTTGTTGCAATCCTTGCAACGGCTGCCCTGGAGAATTGCCAGGATGGAATTGGGAACCCTGAACTAAGCCAGCTTTCTGCCTCGGCTAAACCAAAACCTCACTTGTTTAGAGAATATTGTTATTTTCATCATAAAGTGTACAAAGAAATGTAGAGCTGTTTACTAGCTCACCCTTAAATGCACAATACTCTTTGTCTATCAAACAACTTAAAACCAATCTCATCAAATTCTTTCCAGTTAACAGTTATCAAGAAGAAGGCTGTCAGTATATTTCAAAGAAGTCTTAGTATATTTCCAATTCAGTCAAAAATTCATTACGCTTGATCTATAAAGTTTTGAGTTTGCATCCCAAACAAGTGCAAGCCCCAATTTTACTTTTGCCATTCACACCAGCCACGCAACAGGACTAACTACAATGAACTTGTCAAAACCTCAGTACAAATTCAAAAACCAGACAATAAAGGTTAAAATATGACCTTGCAACTTTTGACACCCTTATCACGTCCAAGCAACAAGATGTGAGCCGATTTTTAATTCCACAAGCAACATATGCGTAGTGCACTAACTCAATTCACTCAATGTTCCCACGTGATTGTAGAAAATGTTTATATCTAGCCAAGCAATAGCAAGTGAATCTTAAAGCCATTAACTAAGCTTTCTTTCCATTATCACTATCTAGAAACCTGCAATTTTAAAGCATTTTGCCCTAGAGTAGCTTAGAGTACTTTTTTTAGATGTACAAGTGAAACTAACTCAAAGTGTCCCACTTTCAATATGCTCTCTCCCCAGTACATCTATACTTCAACTCAAGGTAAATCAAAGATCCATTAATCTAGTAGGACAATATAACATCAATGGTGCAAACAAAAAAATTGAAAGCTTTTCAATACTTTTAAGCAACAAAAACCAATGCATTGTATCTAACTCCGAAAACTCTAAACTACTCCATTAGAGGGAATGAATGACAAATTCCACTCATTTAAGTTGAATTCTAACAAATGCAAACTCAAACTTAATATAGGAATCCACTACTTACCGATGCTAACAAGTTCAAATGAGCTGCAGTTGCTGGTCCGGGCAGAATAGGCAGCTGCCCGCTCTGCCCAAGAAGAGCAGAGCGTGACAAGTTGGCGCCACCAATTTGCTGATTCTGTGAATTCTGCTGCAAATTCTGCTGAATTGAACCCGACCCACCAAAATTCACTTGCCCATATAATCCCTGCTGCTGCCTCAAAACGCCACCATACTGATTTTGCTGCTGCTGATTAAGTTGGCTTAATCGAGACATAGAAGGAGATCTTTGAAGGTTTTGTGAAATTTGAAAACTTGACATAGCAGCGACATTCTGTTGCTGTAAGTGCTGCTGGGTTTGTTGCTGCTGTACAATTGGTTGTTGTTGCTGTTGAGAAGAGAGAGGAGGCGACCCAATTTGCTGGTCCAGCGAAGGAGATGAGATTTGAGAAATTTGAGGTGTTTGTGCTTGTGTTTGTGGTGGAGTTAAAGCTGCCGTATTTGAGTTCACCGCCGGTGGCAGTGATTGTGATTGTGATTGTGGTTGGTGAGGCTGTTGTAATGGCGGTGGTGGTGATGGGTCTACCATCGGATTCGGTGAAGGCATAGGTTTAGGTGACGAAGCTGCACTCTCCGCCATGGTTTTAGCTTCCAAAAAAGGAAAATTTTCTGGGAATTTAAAAAAATTTTATTCCATTTTTTGTGTTTTCGACTAATAATCGGAAGTTGCAGGTAATTTTCATTGACGGATAAAAGAAACAGAGCTGTTGTTGAGGTAGAAGAATGAGAAAGAAAGATCTTGGCCGTACACGTAAGTTAACAGGAGATGTGATCGCACGTGTTCTAGTTGGTCGACTTAGGACAAAGACTAAAGTCAAAGACACGTGGCATTATTCAATTGGATAAAAGAACTTGCAGAGTCTACGTTGAGCCATGAGCTCTCCACGTCGGTCCGATCATTATACATTTGTTCAATTCGAGCCACTTTCTTGAGATTGATGTAAATATAATTCTACTATTCATTTATAAAAAAAACTACTGTTATCCGTAATTCTCTGCATATCAAATCGACACATTGGAGAAATTTTTTTATCTTTTTTAAATTTAAAATTAATTTTAATGAATAAAATAAGTAAAAGCATTCGTTTTATTATAATATAAAAAGATAATTATTTATAGGTGTCTGAAATTTTATATAATATATTTTTGGATTTTTCTATTTTAGAAATTGTATTATTTGGTCATTCAGGTTTTAAAAATTATACTATCAGATCCTTCCGTCCAAAATGAACGTTAAGTGTATGTTAAGTTAAATTAAAATGACAATATTTTCTTTTATGTTATATTTTTTTCAAATCCTTAAATTTTACATAATTATACTATTAGGTCCTTCAATTTTACTTCTGTCCACATTAATCTTTTCATTTCTCCATCGCCAATATTCTTCTTCTTCATATCTATTTTTTCCACTTCTTCTTCTTCATAAACAACATAGATTATAGGCAAATTCTCTTATAAACAACACAGATTGTAAACAACATAAATTATAAACAACACAGATTATAAACAAATTAATTTTGAAATAGAGAGAGATTTTTCTCAATCCAGAAATAGAAAAATGGAAGAAAAAAAATGAGAGCTTTTCTTAGCCCAATTGAACTAAAAATATTCATAGCCCAAGCTCCCACATCTGAAACAGAGATTTTTCTCCTTCATTTTTGCTTTCTTTCTCAAGATAAAGGCAGTCCGACGGTGATGAAGGCTAATCGATGGTGAAGGAAGCAAACAATGGTGGTTAGGTGGTAAACGCAGAAGAAGGTGTATGGTGAGGAACTTTCCTTTTCAACTAAACTGTTCCTGCGTTTTTATTTTCAATGTTTTTAGATTTAGGGAAAAAAAAATGAAAAGAGGGAAATGGGCTTTTGTCTTCGTGAGTTGCAGCCATTGTTGTTCCTCTGATTTTTTTTTTGTTTTGGTTGATTTTTTTTTTTGAGGTTGTGATAATTCTTAACAAGAAAATAAATTGGAATTATTGTGAAAAAGAGCAAGGTGAAATGAGAGAGAAAAATGAGATGAAAAGATGAGGTGAGAGAGAAGAGGAGAAGATGAAGGGTTGAAGAAGATGAATAGTTGGAGAAGATGAAGAGTTGAAGAAGATGAAGAGTTGATTGGGTTTAAACTCAAAGATTGAGTTTAATTAGTATGGTTTGATTTAAATAAACCAAAAGTAGTTTTATCATTTTGAAAAATTTTAATTAAAATCGACTTTTTCAATTGATTAACGCACATTCTGTATGAAAGGACCTAATAGTATAATTTTTAAAATTTGAAAGACCCAATGATACAATTTCCAACATAGAAAAACTCCAGAGTATATTACGCAAAATGTCAGGAATCTATAAATAATTATCCCTAATATAAATGTCAGATTATTTTATTTTATATGTAATATAAGATAAAATCACTTTTTTTTCACCATTTGTATTCTTTTAAGTATTTTGATGATATTAAATTTTTAATAGAAATAATTTAATTTATTATATAAAATGTACAAAGATAAAAGAATAAATATAACTAAATTTAAACATTGTTTGATTGAAATTAAATCCAAGCATATAGTTCTCCGAATAAAGTCTAAGTAGCTTGAGCTACATACGGCTGTTAAACAAGCAAAGATCATTCATACTGAAACAAAATTTACACAACTCACACAAACTCAACTAAGAAAAACCAAAGGAAAAACAGGACACAAGGAATTTTATATGGTTGGCTATTATGTGCATGTCCTTTGAGAGAAGCTTGCAGTTTTCACTACAAAGGAGAGGTTATGAACAAGTAACCAGACACAATGACTAGACCTCCATAATGCAGTTATTTCGAATGTGCCCAAGAGTTTATACCTTCAATCGTTGTAAATGTCAATTGTGTTTGAAAGTCTCCCCTGTGCCCGAGTATCCATTAGCCGCTTGTATTCCCTCACAAGCAGATCAACTGGACGCAAACCCTTCTTGCTCTTCTCAATAACATCATCAAATTTTTCAGCAACTTTTATTTTTAAGAACAGCTCAATTGAAAGAACTTTCATTGCTTCATCGAGTGAAAAAATATTTGTATGCACACCCGTATGGATCAGCTGATAAGAAATCATCCCATCCAGGTACAGTAATCAGGTAACTCCACAAAAAAATTATGCAAAAGTTTTGCACGAACCATTTTTGCAAACTCAAAACCATTGGCACGCATTGCTTCTGCTTTAGCAACTTGCTCATTCGAATCCCTACGAGTTGGGGTTAACCCATTTAGTACAGGAATTGATTCTTTCATCATCAACTTGGACGAGGCTTGCTCACGAACTAGTTTCTCAAAAGACCTCAACCTTTCGTAGATTTTATCCATTAGTTCAGGAGGAAAACTTTCAATAGAAGGGTGCAGAACCACCATCTCAAGGTGCAGCTTGGTACAGTTTGCGACAGAAGGAAGATGTATTGGCACGTATTTGTACTGCCCTTCTTTCTGAAGCTTGTTTAATATTCGGTCAACAGTCTTCCTGCCCATTACTGTCTGTTTGTCCATCTCTAGACTCACAAGCCACCTGTGAAGCTCTTTTCTCAAAAGGAATTTCTCATTCTATAGGAGAAAATATCAAGCAACAAGCTTTTCAGAAAAGCAAATATAGAAAAAGGTGCGCCACAAGAGTTAATTTGGAATATTTCAATAGAGTAAACGATAGATATTACCTGCAATCGTTCAAGTATCCTCTGCTCCCTCAAAGCAGCATTAGAGGATGCAACATTTGTCTTAATTGTAGTTACTGAATTATGCTTTACATTTGAAGAGCTATCAGTTGGCTCCAGGAGAAACTCTTTTAATTTATCAGGAGACGAGCTCATGATTAGTTTGACTATTCTCAGGGAAGTCCCGCCTTGGATCAGCATCAGTGTCATGTTTATTTGGTTGTCCAGAGGTAGAAAAGTCAACTTTGTGAGTAGAATGATCACAATTTATAAAGCCATCAGTGGATTTGTCTCTAACATCACAATTACCCACATTCAAAGTGGAATCATTTCCACTTGGGACAATTATGGATTTATTCTCAGGATAATTCTTAAACGTCCAAACTCAAAATGCTACATTCTTTTCCATGATCTTTCTCTCTTGAGGCATCCCAAACCTACTGATCAAATTCTTCAACCGGGAGTCATTTCTTTTCCTACTTAGTCAAAACCTTTCACACACCTGCACATACAAATGTAATGCACAAGCTACATTAACAATCAAAAGACAAATAATACAGATTAACAATAGTAATGGCACAAGGATGGACATGATGCTGTCTGTAAAATGGCAATATAGCCGTACCTTAATAGTACCAAAGAAAGTATAGCACTACAAAGCTAAGGCTAAACACAACACAGTCATGGAGAAACTTAAAACTTTTTTTATATGGTGTGGTAATATGGACGAGCAGTAATTTCTTTAGAAATATGTATTCTAGATGAACAAGCAGCGGAGCATTGTCACAGCAGTGACAAGAATCAAAACCAACCTCACTATATGTAGCACCTTTATCTCCTGTATCATTAATTGCATTGTAAATTTGATTATCAATTAATTGCATTGTAAATATGATTATCAATAGGAAGTTCTACAAGCTGATCAGACTGTTGAGGCTTCCTTCCAAACTTTCTGGCAAAGCCACGTCCACATCCAAGTGTTTTCAGCAATAGTATGCAAGGTCGAGGCTGTGAACAGTTGAAGCATGAGAACCGAGAAGCTATGAAGTTAGCTCAGGTATTTATCATGCAAGGTCATGTATACAAGCCAACATTCCTTAAAAAGGGGATTCTTTAACATACCTTCCCATTCACTGGAGAACCAAACTCTTCCACATTGCCAGCATCTTTCAACTTACCAAATATCTAGAAATACAATGTACTGTTAGATTACAATGAAAACATAAGAACCAAGTTGAATATTTCATACAAAGAAACATAATGTAAACTTACATTTCTCTACTCTCTATGCCCTGAAGTTCCACCATAACCAAGAACCTTTTTGATATCTGAAACAAACAAGGCCTTCAATAACCAAATAATCAGCATTAAAAAAAAAAAAAGTTGAAAACTTTCACAATCCAAAACACTCAAACAACAGGAAACTTTTTACCTTCTCATTGGCTTCTTCAAGTTTATCACAAACAGCTTTCATTGCAGGTAAAACATCTTTCACTTGCACCTCTTCTGGAAAAAGGGGTCTATCTGATCCATCTTCATCTTCATCAGCAGTTTCTAATTCATTCCCATTCCCATTCCGTTATTCCATTGTAATTTCAAGTGTTTGTTGAACATCCACATGCTTTGCATAACGAGATAGATATTGGCATGCACAACGGGAGTGGTTTTAGGCTCCCCTTCACTAGCCTTTTGTCTAACAATCAAGCCTTAGCATTCAAGCGTCTTAAGTCTATAAAAGAAGTTCCTCGCTTCAATCCCCAATTCCTTAGCAAGTTGATCTTGTTTCATCCCTCTGGTTCTGTAGCCGCATACATTACAATCTAACCATCGTAATTTCATACTCTATTTGAAGTTATGAGTAAGAAAAAAAAAAAGTACCTGACAGACGCGAGCCGTTCAAGAAATTTAAGGCTAAAGCTGCAGCAAGGAGTGACGTAAACGCCAAAGAAGCTCTTTCTAAGATGATCACTAGCCACAATTTTCAAACTGAGCTCATCTTCAAAACGCTGTATTTTGGGGCTGGTGGAGCTAACCGGCATGTCGTTTCCTGGGGCGATAAATTGCAGAGAAGGTATAGATAGAAGGTGCATCCATAAAGAACCTTTGATGAAGACATCAGGAGTAGGAGTTAGAACGGATCAGAGAGAGGAGACCAAAATACCATTCGAACCGCGGCAACATATTTCCTCGACTGCTGAGGAGATAAGAGTCTCAATCTCCATAGGTGCATAGCCAATTCGGATGTTTGGTTGGCGAGAAAATTTACTGGAAAATTTCTCGGGAAAATTTAACCGAGAGAAGTAAGGAGGTAATGAAAAGACGAAATGCGTATTATATTTTATTTTGCATTCAATATAACGAGTAATTCTTACGTACATCAATGATGAGGAATCAGTACAATTATTAGGATTGAGAAAAAATAAACACAAATTAATTAATCAATACAAATTCATTAAAGTACATTTTTATTGGCTTTTTGCTTCTCTCGACAGTCTGTAACAATTCTACTATCAATAACAAATGTGGGAATTAATTTAAACAATTCAGTCGACAGAAAATACCACCAATCAATAAACCAGGCAGTAAACACAAATTAACTCATAATACCAAACATGGCAATGTATCAAACAAATTGCGGCGCAAAGGACTTGCATTTTACCTAAATCAACAGTTTTGTCAGTTGGTATAACTAATAAACTGAAAGCAACACCAATTACAAAAGAAAATAAAAAAGTTTCCAAATTTGTTGTGTGTTTTCCAGGAAACTACTGCTCTGCCTTTTCCATTAATCTGCCTAAACACTCTTTCCAGTTTGAAACCTTCTCTTCTCCATTGACCACCTATAATTGGACAACATCAAAGAAATTGACAATGTAGAAAAGAAAATAAACTTTTTAAACTATTATTTTCTATATTCTCCGCGTATCGTATCGGTAGTGACAGTGACAAAGAAAAGAGATAATTGCATAGAAGAAAGAAGGAACAATTATGAGTTAGTATTAAAATAAATAAATAACATAAATTGTGGTTTATGTTTCACCAACCTCAAAGATGAATCCTGCTTCAGGCACTGTATCGAGAGCTTGGACGCAGATAAAAGCCGCGTCCTCTTTGCTAAGACTGCCTTTTCCTGAACAACCCTGTTGCAGGAGGGTGTTAGATTGTCAAGTGTCTAAACAAATTCCAATTTCAAGAAAAAACACTTGTTTTATAAACTTTAGGTTACTGTGAAAATTTAGAACTTGATAACTAAGCTTCATTTAGTAACAAACAGTAATTAATTACCATTGTTGCAGCTTAAAGTACCTTTTCAAAATTGAAACCTTGAGTTCCACCAGGATAATTTTTTAACATGCCAACTCTGATGATAGTGTAAGGTATTCCCGAGGCTATGAGCGTTGATTCATCTTGCTCGGCCAATTTTCTTGATCCACTTTTCATGAGAGATTGAATGCCGCTGTTACCTCTATAAACAGACAACTGTAATCTCATGAAACCACAATATTTTGCAGATTGTGATTGTTTTAGCATCTTATATAGACCTGAAGAAGTATAAAATAAAGATAGAGATAGGTACCTGGGATAGGAGTATTACATGTCTTACACCTTTCAAGCTTCCAATATTAGAGAGAAATCCTTCCTGCGAGTGACCAAAGAACAGTAATTGCAAAGTTAATTGCCAAGAAGACCAACATCAGGACTTTTTAAGACTGTTTTTTTACCCAATGAAATGCTAAAATCAGAGCAATCACAACTTATATACAAAAAGATCCTAGCTTGTAGTGTCTGCCAATTTTTTGAAATGATTCTTTTAACGTTCGTCCATTTTACATCCAAATGACAAAGACGTTATATTTGCAGTGTCTATAAGCTTATTCTATAGTGTTCAACACAAAGTGTTTCCTGGCATCTCTATGCTTGTCCAATGTGATACTTCCTCAAAATTGATAAATAAATAAAAACTTCACACTTGTTTGTTTCAGATACAAAAACTTTCATTCTATATTCCAGTCCGGCAGAAATTTAGCAAAAATCTAAGGTCAGCCTGTCAGTCCTTTTTTGAGTATCGCTTTCAACATTCTGCTAAGGCTACAGAATCCATCCTTATACGAAGCATAAATCATTCAGAAGAAAGGAAAGCCCACAAATTTGCAATTTTAATTGAGAATATGCAAGCATGCAGACCAGGACTATAAAGAAACACATACATTTGGGCATATAACTGCACCAACTCCTCGAAGAGCCTTCTTTTGGACTAGCTTGCTACTTGCATCTCCACTAATTGACTTCACATAAGAGGGGGAAAAAACAATTAGCATAAAGTGACTTCCAAGAAGATTTATGAACATGAGAAGCAATAATTTATGGCTTACATATATCACCCACCTCAACATAAGTTCCAAAGGCTTCCATGGCAGTTCGTCTATCCTTCACCAATGCTTTAATTCGTGCTCGCTTGACGATCAGTGACAGAATTATCATCTACACAAGCTAAAGTCAAAAAGCTCAGACTAATAGTTTTCAACTTTATATGCAAACAGCAACTCGTTTGGCAACCTAAAAAGTTCAGGATTGCTTTTTAAATCTAGTGAACAGAGGATAAATACTGATCAATATTAATGAACACAAAAATAAACTTTCTCTGTTCTGGCAATTTTTTTACAAACAATGCAATGAACCCCACCTGACCAATGTCATTGTCTCCATCTGTAACTAGAATTTTATCCCTTATTTCCTCCTCCTCTGCATTTCAAAGGAAAGGTTGAATTTTTGTTCCAATAAGTAACTAGCAAATTTCAACAGAAAAATATGAAAATACCTGAAAATTCATCCTCCTCTTCTGTAGAAGATCCATCTTTTGGAAGCAGATCAGGTGCTCCATACCATTTCCTCAATTTGGGACCTCCTGTAATTGAACATTCACATATTCAAACCTAAATTGAAAATGTCACTAAAGAATTCTCAGTTGCTCAATGCTCACAAATTCTAATGGTCCTCTCTCTAGGAAAATGAAAAGAAATAATTTTGAAAGTTAAAAATTTACAGAAAAATAGAAAATGTTACCTTCTATGTAGTCAAGAATTTGATCAACGAAGCTTATTTTCTTCTTGGCCGAGCAACGAACAAGAGCACGACCTTTGGCAAAGAAGTTTGGAAAAGGATCCAATGCTTCTGCTTTAGATGGATTCTGAGAAGGGAAAGAGAGGTAAGCTTGGCAAAGAACAGTTGATGAAGGAAGTGTAACCGCCATCAGTTCTGCTGTGTCGACCTTTCCCGGGCTTTATCCAGAACCGTTATCATTCCCGCGGGAGTGGGTGGCCATATATTATTGACGATCTGACAACTGTAAAACGACACTGCGTTTAATCGTACGGAAATGATTTCGTGAAACGACTTCGTTTGAATGTCCTTGATTCTTCTATTTATCTTCTTATCTTTTATCACCAGAAGAACCGGAACATTTGAGAAAGGGAAATTTTTTTTGACAAAAGTTCTGTTTGGAGTGTGAGAAAATTGAGGAAAATAGTAACTCAAATCTCTGAACTCCATTTTTTGCTTAATTCCGTCGATTGATACTGTTTTTCTACAGCAGTATTTCCTTCACTTTTCTGTGAAAATTGAGACCAAAGCAGTACAGAAATTGAGGTAACCAAAGATCTGTAATTTCTTGTGTGGTCTTTTCTTTTGTTCATTTTCCTAGATTTTGAGAATCACAATTTCATTCGTGCATCGATACTTTTCTTTTTTGAATCAAAACCAATAAGAAATAGTAGCTTTTTTTTTTTAGAAAAATAAAATATTCTCTGATCATCTTACTTTGTAGTGTTTATTTTTATTTTACCCTTTTTGAAATTTAAGTTGTTTTCTGAGATCTGCCTCTTTGTATGATGTATGAAATCTTCGTACTTACATTAAACTTACTAGTATATTTTTCCTGCACAGTAGATCTCTGCCATTGTTGATCCTTCTGAACGAGGTTCAGTTGGCAATCTCCATTTTGCTCAATCTCTTTTCTTTTTTATAATTCTTCTGGTCAGTTTACAAGTAATTATAATAAATATGGATTTAAACTTGACTGATCAAGATTTTTGTATAAAATTATTACGAGATAATATGTGATTTCTAATGCATTTTCTAAGATCTGATTTACATGTCCTTTAAACACCTTCTTGCTTAGTTATAGTTTTTAATTAACTATATAATTCTGTGAAAATTAAAGTATAACTATAATTAGACAATAAAAAAGAATCTTTAAGGACCCTTTGGATTGATTGGAATTCGATTTCTTTTATGAGGTTGATATAGATTTCTAGAATTTTGCTGGTTTTGTTTATCTAGAATTGACTGTATCAAGCTAAATGATTTAGTAATTGTGCTATAAGATTGATAGCTCAGATTCTGTGTTCTGGTTTAGTTCTTAATAGATTTCTACAAAGCTTGTCTTCTAGCATTGATTATACTGCTCCCTTTCCCAATTTGTGATGGGTCAAGTGGATCCCAATCAATGCTTACATCGTTTGGAGTTTTGTTAGTCTCTTTGAACTGTCAAGAAGTTCCTGGAGTTCGGAAGCTCCTACATTCATTTCATCCCAACTACGATTTTTCCAACTTTGAATTTTGATTGTTTGGAGTCTGTTTGATGTATATAGAGTTTTGCTGATTTTGTTTATCCAAAATTAACTGTTGTAAGCTAAATAATTTACTATTTGAGCTAGGAATTATAGTTCATAACTTCATATTGTGTCATTTTCCTGTTAATTTTTCAATATATTTGCAGAGAAGTTGGCGCAAAAAAGTTCATCTTATTTATAGCATTGGTACACTCTTCCCTTTCCTAGTAATAATGGGGTAAGTGGATCCCTCAGCAATGCTTAGATTATTTGGAGTCTTGTTAGTCTCTTTGAACTCTTTGAAGTTCCTGGAGTTCGGAAGCTCCAACACTTACTTCATTCGAACTATGATGTTTGACAAACATTGTTTGTAACTTGGAACAGTAATTGCAATAATCGCTTGATTGAGTGCCAACAGAGTCTCCTCAATGTAGATTTCTTGAGTTTTGCTGGTTTTGTTTATCAGCAGTGACTTTTGCACCAGGATTGATTGTTCCAATTGTGTTCTGGTTTTATCAGAAAATAAATTTGTAGAAAATGTGTGTGCCTGCTGCCGCGACCTCTGAAGTGGTAGAATGTACATCTTTCTAGCATTTATGATATTATATTCCTCCCTTTCCCCAATAATAATGGGATAAGTGGATCCCTCAACAATGCTTATATCACTTGGAGTTTTGTTAGTCTCTTTTAACTCTTATGAAGTTCCTGGAGTTCGGAAGCTCCTACACTCAGCTCAATCCAAGCTTTGATATTTGTAAGCTAGATAGCAATGGCTTCCAATTGATGGTTCAACTTTTTAAGTTGAACTAGACCAGGATTGATTGTTCCGATTGTGTTCTGGTTTTATCAGAAAATAGATTTATAGAAAATGTGTGTGCCTGCTTATGGATATGCCGCGACCTCTGAAGTGGTAGAATGTACATCTTTCTAGCATTGATGATATTATATTCCTCCCTTTCCCCAATAATAATGGGATAAGTGGATCCCTCAACAATGCTTATATCATTTGGAGTTTTGTTAGTCTCTTTGAACTCTTATGAAGTTCCTGGAGTTCGGAAGCTCCTACACTCAGCTCAATCCAAGCTGTGATTTTTGTAAGCTAGATAGGAATGGCTCCTGATAGATGGTTCAAGTTTTTAAATTGAACTAGACCAGGATTAGCCAGTCAACCAGCTGTCAAGATACTGACCAGATGTACTTGTTTACGTTTCAAACCATTTTATAACTAATTTTGTTATCTTTTAACTAATTTGTAGTTAAAAGATTGTATTAACTTATCAGTTATCGTCATCACTTTGCTATGAGTCATTGTTATAGCTAGTCTTGGGCTAGGCAACTGAACCTGCCATTGTTAAGTTAAATATCGATTTTCTTATTCTTTGGTTTGTTGTAGTAAAGCCTAATAAACCATATGCATTATGGATATAAGTTTAAATCATTGTATTCCTTCATTATCTTCCCATTTCTTTTTTAGTTTTTGGAGAGCAAGTTTGAGTAAATAAGACGTATGATCACAATGATTTACTGATTGATATTCTAATGTATTTTGTATCTGGCAGGTTTTGATAACAATTGAAAGCTAAGGTCAACAGCAAGAAGTGCCTGCCTAACCTCGCCAGTTCGACGACCGGATACCCTATATGACAGATGTGCTTGGGCTCCTTCTCAGGCATCTCCTACTTGCTTCGGCAAAACTAGTGAACTGATATTTTCAGTAATATGGTTTGCTTTCGGCATCTGGATGTGATGGTGAATCTGGAAACCTCCTGATTGACAACTTGTTTTGAATCTTTTGCAAATATAGTTTTGAGAATCTTTGTCTAGAAACCTCATAAATTCCACCTATTTGCAGAAAGGATACTATTACCATACTTACGTACCAGCAGTTAAATTCTGAAATCTTGTGTTCTGCAAGTGTAAAGATTATCTATCATGTTTTATATGTACTCTTATTATTCTGATATGATATTAGATTGTTGCAAATTGATTTGCATTTCAAAAGAGGCTTTTATGAAACTTGATACTGATAGTTCATTCATAAAGCAAATCAAGTTATGGTTTTATAATTAATCCATAAACACCTTGTGTGAAAGAACTAGAGAAAGTCTTTTTTTTTTTATTTTTTATTTTTTAAAAGTCTACTGATTGGACCTAAGAAAAATGAAAAAATTTCGGAATCCACGCGCTTCAATCAATTGGAGTCCACAGTAAGTTTGGAATCCGGAACTGTATCGACAGTAAAAACAGCATACACAGCGTACTGGAAAAGCGAGCCAAAATGCTACAAACACCCACACCACATTTTCTCTCTCTAAAAAACTCCGTTCAATGCTCAAAAACTTATTTTCAATTTCGTCTTCAATAACTCTTTTTCTTGATTAATTACTTTCTTTTTCTCTCTTTCTTATCATTCATTCGCACCCCGCTTGATTAGATTACTTAGTCCCTTAAACTTCCTCAATTGGTATTCTTTCAGCAGTTTTATTCAATTTGGGGGGCTCGCTAATCTCTAATCACGTAGTCCTATGGTGAGTTTTTTCTTTCACTCCCTTTATTTCATTTC
Source organism: Croton setiger (assembly GCA_948099555.1). Taxonomy (NCBI): domain Eukaryota; kingdom Viridiplantae; phylum Streptophyta; class Magnoliopsida; order Malpighiales; family Euphorbiaceae; genus Croton; species Croton setiger. The sequence continues at coordinate 20,820 of CANUEY010675486.1, read as the reverse complement.
CTTTTTAATTTAAGAGCTTAAAGTTACATTTTTTTTTTCAAATATTCTTAAATTTGGTAGTTTATTGGATTATTGATAGTAGGTTGGGTTTGAAATTAGTTTAATGCGTTGTTTAATGATATGGGTATTTTTATCTGCAATCGTATATCATAAGTATTACTATAAGTTGGTCGGATTAATATTATGTTTATTTCTCGTCATGCTGTTTAAGCTGAATTTTTCTTATTTTTGTGTAAAGAAATGACATCTGTTGGGAATCATTTAATGGGACTAGTGTGGATAGCTTATTGAATAATTGTACCTTTATTTTAAAATGTTCAGAAATTGGGGTTTGTTAAGCAATTAATTAGGTGAAATTTAGTAAAGTTAATTCTGTTTATTGTGGTGTTATCATGTCTATTGCATTTATGTCTTTTACTGGATTTCTAGGTCTATAATTTTTTTTTGTTTCTCTGGATAGTTGAGCTATTTACAGTAGGTTTTATATTTGGTAATTGGCATTTTAATGTGTTGGTTTGGGGTTCAGCCTGTTTATTGACTTGTTGAAAATGAACTTCATAAAGATATTTGTTAATTTAGTGAGCTTGGTTTTGTAGTCTATTTGTGTAGAGTGCATAATGTTTAACTTTTGGGAAGGAAAATAATTAACCTTTTGTTGTATTTTTTTTTTTTTTTTTTGGTTTGGGGTTTTCAGTTTGTGTATTTGAGTTGCTTGTGGTGCATTTTCCATGGAAACAGAGGTTGGAGTTGAGGGAAATGACGAAGGGAAATTTGATGAAGCTGTGCTTGGGAAAAGTTACTCTGCTCTTTCTTCAACCAAACAGCTCAGTGATCCTGTTGTATACAAGCTTGTTCGGGCAAGTTCTCAAAATTCTCTTCTCTATTTTCTGATAAGATGTAAGGTTTTAGTAATGTCATATAAATCCGGCATGGAAGAGAATTCAGTGTTATTTAGGCAGCAAACATTCAAATGAGGTTATAATATTTTTGTTTTAGAAAATAAATGGAGGTTTGAAATTTGTTATGGTGTCTATTTGTCTTGGAAGTATTTAGAGTTTATTCTACTGCTTATGATGTTTAATAGTGTGGAAAGTATTGAAGAATTAATTATTGAATTCTATCGATCTAACCTATTTATTGGGGTAGTTTTCATGCTGTCTATGCTACTGGCATTAGTGTGCTTTGATCTGATATGTCTGTTAACAGAAGTGATTGAATTAGATGTTTGGATAATGTTTTCCATACTTGTCTGTAAACCAAAGCTTTTGAATTAGAACCAGCAGCTCTTTTTGTGAAAATTTTTGAATCTTCCAACCTTTTGTCTTTGGTGGTGTAAAAATGGGGTTTAATTAATCTCTGTTTTTATGCACCCTCTTTGTTAACTTATTTTCTTTCCCCATTTTTTGCTTTTATTTGCTTTCTGTTCTCCTAAATCCAATTAAGAATGGTCCACTGTTCGACTTCCCCCCCGGCTCCTCCTAATGCAAAAATCAGAATCCAATAGATGTTGTGTTTATTTTTGGTATTACTTGCTACTTGTGGAAATTTTATTGAAGCATTTGGTTGCTTGCTTACTGGAAAGTGTTCAAACCAAGTTTCGGGAATAATGACTGATAGTGTTCTATTTCTTTGGAGATTTTATGACTGAGAGAGCAATCTAATCACCCTCTCTAATCTTGAAGCGAATTGAAGGAATATCTAGTGAATTTTGTCATTAAATTTATTCTAATGATCTCATCTCTTCCTAGACCACATGATTTTTCTTACATCTATTTGTTATATTGGTTACTTCTAAACGCTTAAAAGTTCTGATATATTTAAATGTTAAATCCTACTGCATATGCAGGTGGAAGGAGATGGGAGATTAGTGCCTGCAACAGATGATGAAGTAATGGAGGTAAAAGGCCTGCTTATAGATGAGAAGAATGAAATGCATTTTGTTGCAGATACTGGGCAGCCTGTAGAATGTATTTCCAATGATGGATCTGCCTCTGGCATGCTACTCCACGCGGAAAGCTCAGAAGGTTTGTTTTTCAATTATTGATTTTGCAAGTCGATGTAGAATGATAAATATAAATGTGAAATCCGATTTTTCTTTTAAAAGACTGTTTAGGTTTTACTTTGTATATCATGGTTTTCCTGAGTGCACAACCTTTCTTATGCTTAATTTCTTAATATGTTTCTTTCAATGCTTGGTTTGGTTGTATCTTGAGTACATTTACGAAGACGTGAACTTAAATTTTTTTTGTTACTTGGCCTATTCCAATTCATTTATAATCTGGAAACTTACGAGTTTATTCCCTGTTGCAGCTTCTTATCACTTTTTTTTATTTGATGTTTTGAGTTCCATATATTGTTTATCCTCCTCATATCTGAGTGGGTTCTACTTTCCAGGTTTGTCACAATCTGAGAATACAGATGTTGATCCCGATAAATTAAGTGCACGGCTTGAGGTATGTACAACTTTGACAATGTTGGTTTCTGATTCATGTCAATCTCGGGGGGTTACTAGTTGCCTATTGCTATTTATAGTTATACTTGCACCAGCCTACTTCTTGGTACTGAATCCCTTTCAGTCAATAATTTTGGGGTAGCAGTGCCAGAGTTATAAAACAGATTTCCAGTTGAATTTTTTCATAATGATTTTTTGTGCCAAGTTTTGAAGGGAGCATTCGTTACTATGTGCTAAGAATTCTCTTCTAGCTTTTTCGCCTTTACAGCTGTTGGCTTATTAGCATTTCTTGCGTTTGTCATGTTCGGGCGAGAAACTGATGTCATTTCATTCTAGGTACACTCATCAGTTAATATTGGTTGTAAAAATTTCATAAATCATGCTATCTTTAATGCTAGTTTTGTACAAAAGGGACAATGCATTGTTAGTTGCTTTTAAAGATTGATATAGATTGTGAATTTCATGGTTTCACATGGATGAGAATCTGTTAGGTGGAGTTAGAATGGATGTTATTTTTGTTCAAAAAATTGTGTTTCCTTAGTGATCGACCTTTCTTGCCCAAATGTCAGTTGGAATTTTTTTTTTTTTTATGTGTAAAGTCTTGCAGCTTTTAATTTTCCTTTGTTAATCCTTCAATTCTATATTATGCTGTTGAAATTTGTTTTCTTTAAATTATAGTTCCCTTTTTCTTATTATTATTTTTTTTAAATCCCAGCTTTTTTCACTTGTACATTTCATATATGATTTCAAACTTGTGATTGATTTTTCCTTATCCACACGTATTAATTGAACAACTGATCGTCTGGGATCATCTCGGCCTTGAAATCTCTTGTAGTACATCGAGGAGATGTTGGAAAAGGTGAAAGAGGAAGAGAGGCTCCGCTTAGCATGTGGATCTCCTGATTATTCTTCTGCTTATATCATTGTAGACAGCCAGTGTTCTGATGAGCATGATAAATTGTCTGGTATTGATGAGAAGCTGCAATCTGACATTCCTTTGCAGGAAATTGTTCCTTCCTCCTTGGCCTCAAGTTTAAATGAGAGCCATGCGAACCAATCTGGGAGCACCGGTGACTGCTCAGATCCTCCAGAGAAACAGACAGAAGGTGGATCTCTGACTTCTGCAACTGTTACTTCTTTAAAACCTGATTTTTCAAAGTTAAAGGGGGAGATATGCTTGGACAATTTATCAATAAAGGAACTTCATGAAACTTTTAAAGCAACATTTGGGCGAGAAACTACTGTCAAGGACAAGCAGTGGTTAAAGAGAAGGATCACCATGGGATTGACCAACTCTTGTGACGTTTCATCAACAACTTTCATAATCAAAGATAACAAATTGGTTAAGAAAGGCAAAGAAGAAGGTTCTGATAATGTTGATTGTGCTGTTGCCAATGATCCAGTATCAGAAAAAATAAATAGCTGTCAAGAAGAGGTACCAATTAGCCATGATAACCAACTGGAAGATCATGTTGTTTCTGACAAGAGAAACCATAGTATAGGTGACAATTCTGGAAGTGAAGATCATAATAATGAGCAGAGGGCTGCCAAGAGAGTTAGGAAGCCTACAAGACGTTACATTGAAGAACTTTCAGAAGTAGAGTCCAAAGAATCTGGTGGAAGATCAAGGCCTTTGGTAAAAAGTTATGGGATTGGAGACGTGTCCTCAAATTCTCATCTTAGGCCTGTCAGAAATGTCTCTGCAGATGGAAGAAATGTTATCACGAGATTGGATTCCCTTGGAGGATCTGGGATTCAGATTCCATGTGTCTCTCGGGTACGACGAAGTCGACCGAGGAAAAATTTTATGGCTCTTCTGGTATGTAAATCTTGTATTCATGACAGGATGGCTGCCAGGCTGTTCAACTTTTCTTTCTTTTGCAACTGCTGTGTTCTTTTTGGTCCATACCTTAGTATTCTCATTTCACGGTGTGATACTATTTTGAATATATGATGTTGATCTATGTTCTTATACTGCATAATGTAAAATGCAATTGCAGAAGTTCGACCCAAGTAGCGTTGGCATGACTGCTACACTGGTAAAGAAGGCAATTGGTGTGGAAAATTTTCTACCTGATAATGATACTGGGAATAAAATCATGAAGACTCAACTGGCCCCAGTACAAGTTCAGCACCAGGTAAGATTAGTTGGATATCTGATAGTGCTCATGCAAATAAATATACTTTTTTATTTAACCTGAGTAATTACCCCTTGTAAATAGTTCTTGCTTTTTTTTTTCTTTCCTTTCTTACACATGCTCCATGATTTATCCTTATATATTAGGTGAAATTTCCTTGTTATCTTTAGGTATTACACTAGATTTTATTTGTTCGACTAATTCAAAATGCATTTTATCCATCTGATATAGATTTGAGAAGTTTCTTTTGCTAGAAATTTTGTTCTGGAGATTTTATGTTACCAAACTGATTGCATATAAACTTCCTTTCTGATTTGATATATGCTTTCTGTTCAGTTTGTAGGTATACCAGACAAAGATAAACAGTATGCTGCAGTGGGTGCAGTTCAGCTTGGGCAACATAAGGTGATAAAACAAGTAGATTCATCTGGGGATTCAGATGATAATATAGTTACTGTGCCCACATCAAAAGGTGGAATAAGAAGGAAACATCATCGAGCTTGGACACTTTCTGAGGTTATGAAGCTAGTTGAGGGTGTATCTAGGTTTGGTGCTGGAAGGTGGTCTGAGATAAAACGTCTTGCATTTGCATCGTATTCGTATCGCACTTCTGTCGATCTTAAGGTATGATTTTCTTTTCCTGTTAGACTGTCTCTGTATGGTTATAGTTGCCTTTGCAGCTATTTTGCTCCAGATATCAGCTGATAACAAATTTCTTTTTTCAGGACAAATGGCGAAATCTGCTGAAAGCCAGCTTTGCGCAAATACCTGCAGATAAAGGAGTGAGTCAAGCCACCACCTATTATTTTCTTCATATGTGCTATGCAATGCAAGTATTGTGTTACTAATCTGTTGCTTAACAATTTTCAGATAAATTCTCGGAAAAATGCTGCAACAATGCCAATACCAGAAACAATTTTGTTGAGAGTTAGAGAGCTTGCGGAGTTGCAGTCACAGGTTCCACCGAATCTAAGCTCAAGCAAAGTGACTGGAAGCACTGGTAATAGTAATATTAATGTACATGAAAAACAATCAGGCTACTTGTAAAATTGTAACTTCTGCTTCTGTCTTTAGATGTATAAATTGCAAATAAACGCACCTGCATATCACTTTGTCAACTTCATCTTGTTCTTGAGTCTTAAAGGCAGTTGTGGAAAATATAGAAGGATATCATAGCCTAGAGAGAGAGAGAAAGAGGGAGAGAAGTCGGCTGAGTAACAAAATAGTTAGTTCACTTCACTTGACTAATGCTAATGAGTTGCATTCTGCTTGTTTCTGATTTTGCTCTTATCTTTTTTACTCTTAGAAAGAAATCTTCATAATCATAATCCATATTTTGCTATTTTTATATGAACTTGTTAAATTAATGCTATGAAAATTCTAAACTAGTTCTCTTTCATTTGAGATTAGCAGTTGAAAAGACTTTTCTTGTCTAACTTTGGTGTCCGAGTGCTCCCTTACACCTGTGCGGTCATTTTTAAAATTTTATTTGTCTTGTGGGACTGTTCGTACGCCTAACCAACTAGAATTAAACATTATTATTCTTTTGTACATTTCTCATCTTGCATGTTTCTTTTTTTTTTGAGAGGTTCTCATTTTGTTTATCTTCTTATTGTAGTGAAGAAACACACTCGTTTATTGGGTTGGTGCATGGTTTTCTGCTAACCATATATTTTTTCTTTCTAAAAATTGTGGCTCGGTTAGTCATTCTACTTTCTACGAAGATGAATTTGAGTTCGATTTCTGTGTAACTCGCATTAAAAAAAATGGAAATGTAAATAATTATAAAACATCTCCTCCTTCCCCATGTTACTAATCATTTTATTGAATGTCCACTTAATATGAATTAAATGTTTTTGTTATCACTATGTAATGGCTCAACAAAAGAGTTTTATTGACGATCACGAATGCCTCTTTACAAAAACAAATTATAAGATAAATCAACTTTTGACGTCTGAACTGGGTGTTCTTTAAATCGACATGAGCCGCAGAAATGGAAATCAACAAATAAATGGTTACTTAATCCATGCATTTTGGGCACCTTTCCTTCTCTTGCACCTCGCGCAGTCCTGACACTATCACTTCTTAATCTTTAGAGGATAATGAGCTCCGGTTAAGGCATTTTCTTGGTTTGTTGGTTGAGGTCAGTGTTGCTTTTTATGTGTATTTAAGGTCTTGGTCTAACTCTGCCCTCACTTTTATGGAAACCCCATTTATTGGAGGAATTGTTAAGTATGCAGAGAGAAGTTGGAGTCTCTGGCATTCTAGCACCAAACATCTTCAAGAGCCTTTGCTCTCATTATCTTCTGTTCCTTCTAACACAAGAGATGGAAGAGTAATAATGGGTATGAAGATCGCGGTGCACGGGCCTTCTCCTCTTCCTTCTACAAATTTATTACATCGAGCTCAATATTTATTCCAAATTTCCTTGTATTTATTTCAAAATTTGATACTTGGATTTTCTGAAATAAAAGATAGCTGCTCAATCATCTGTTGTTAATCAGAAGAAGCTTTGAAGCTTATAGTAATCGAGCTGGGATTGATCTGCGATGAGCTTTACACGAAGACGCCTATTGTTTATTCTAAACTAGGCCTTCTTCTCCGTTCTGTAAATCTTGTATCATCAACTATTGCATTAGTTTTCTTCTCAATCACCATTGGTGATCAACCCAAGTACTCGACGATTGACATTGCTTTGACTTATTTATTGCTAGTTGGAGCTTTTGTCTTAGAAGAATATGCATTGGTGTATTTCTTTTTCTCTGATAAAAAATGATTTGGTTAAGCAAATCAGGAACTCTGCCAACTAACTCTCTGTCAAGAACTGTCTACTTCCTCTATGTGCATTACCTAAGTGGAAAAAGATGGTCAAGCAAGATTGGCCAATACAGTCTGATAAATTCGTGCCTAAAAGATGATCCATCCCAATGGCTCAAGTATTTTGGAATAGATTAAAGATGCAATCTTTAATCATATTCGTCAAAAGGGCAATCAAATTGTGGAGATGGCTGATCCTGTAAGCGGTAAAAGTACAGGTCCTGATCCTATAATAATGTATGAACTAGAAGGTTTGCGTAATTCATTGTTGGTTATGAGAGGAAATGGAGTGGTTAGCAGTGAATTTCTTGATGGATTGCCTGATTTCTTTTAGCTTCATTTTTCTTACAGTGATGATGATGACAAGGATCATCATCATTCTAAGCGCAAACTTAGCAAACTTGGCGGATAATTGACGGAGTAGGTCGTCGACCTGACCGCCAGTACCATTACTAAGAACACAAAGGAGAAGCAACACTAGAAAGAGAGTATAGAAGCCATTTTTCTGCTGTATATATTGCTATTTAAAATGGGTAGCTAATTTGATCTTAATTATGGTTTCTTCAGCAAGCAAATAATTAATTAATTCAAAGATATTGAGACAGATGAGAAATGTGTGATACAATATTGTTTCTTTCAGATTTCGATCATTAAACGATCTTTTATAATCTCATTTTTTTTTTCTTTTATAATATTTTCTTTCAGATTATGGTCAATTAATAATTTTTTATTATCTCATGCTGTTTTTTTATAGTATCTTTGAGGTTGTTTGTGATGTGTGCATCAAATGTCTTATGGCGGGAGACTGTTAAGTCGAATGCTGTGGTAGCTTGTGGATTGCAAATATTGTAAAGCTAAAATATAAAATTTTACTAATATCGATTGATTTTAGGAGATCTAATAGTGCTTGAAACTTAACAGTGATATAGTCAAATGTTATAAATTGTATACGCTATAAAGTTAAGATGTCCTGTGCTTTTCTTAACACCAATTAATATTAAAAGTTCTATACACGTTAAAGATTCTACGGAGAAAGTTTCGATCATTTAATAATTTAGGAGATTTTCATAATTTGGGTCCTATAGAGGAGGTTTCCATACCGATGAGATTAATTCATCCTTCGAAAAAAAAATCAAAAGGAATGGAAGAGAAATGTGGTGGAGTTTTATGGAGTGTCAACAAAATAGTCTTAATAATTAAAATAATTAAAATAAGAGATTCACTGTTAAAAAAATTGTCAAAAATAGTAAATTAAAGAAAAAACGAATATTTAATTAATTTATTTTTTTTAAAAAAAATCGAATAATTTATTTAACCAAAAACTAAAAATAAAATTTACAACTATTATATTACTTAAAAGTATTAAGTTAAAAGTATTAAGTTTATTACACCGTTTATTATACAGTTTTTGTATCAATATTGTGTAAATTTTGTACAATTATTATATTATTATATAGTGTTTAACAATTATTGTATAATTATACTACTATAGTGGCCGTTTTTCTTTAATAAAATGGATAAAAATATAAAAATGCTTTTAAAATATAGTGGTACTCTTCTTTTTTTTTTCTTTTTCAATTTTGTTTTTTTTTTTAAATTTAAAAAAAGTGATTCCCAATTTATATATATGCATTTTTATGCTCCATGGAAATGGGCCTCCAACACACGAATCCAATAAAACCGTCCAAGCCCTAGTTGTTTCCTCCTTCTCCATCACCTCTACTGTATTTGCCACTCTCCATTCTTCTTCTCCTCTGCAACTTGGATCGGCTTCGACGCAGATTGGTCGCGGTGATTCTTCCTTATCTCTCAATTTATTTTAGTTGGAGTTATTTATTGTTCCTCTCTATCTAAATCAATAAATTCGAAGGCTTATAACACTTTCTATTAAATTACTAATTTTTTTTCTTGCATTCGTTGGAGTTGATGGAGACATGTTCAATTTACAGTTTTTCCTGTTGATTTTGAGCTCTAATTCGTTTTTATTTGTGATATAATTAAAACCAAAGCTTAAAGTTTGAAGCTTTTGTTGTTTCTGTAGCAGGTGCAGCGACTAAAATCAAGCCAAAATGGGGATAATCGAGAAGATTAAAGAAATTGAAGCCGAGATGGCTCGGACCCAGAAAAATAAAGCTACAGGTTCTTTGTAGTTTGTATAAAAATACAGTATTTTAGTTATTTCATGATCTTGTAGTTGTTGCTATTGGATTCCTATTCTCTGCCATAATGACTCTTTTTTTTTTTTTCCTGTATCATTCTTTATTTAATTGAAGTTATCTTATTTGTGTGAAATTAACATGCAGAGTATCATCTTGGTCAGCTCAAGGCAAAGATAGCAAAGCTAAGAACACAATTGTTGGAGCCTCCTAAAGTATGTTACTTTATTATTTCTATTATGCGTATGGATAGTAAAAGTACTATGCTAGCCATAATATTATTTTCTGCAATGTCCTGTACCTCTTTGAAACTCCATTCTTGATCTTTTGTCTTTGATTTTCTGCATCCACAATTTTTTGGTAATTATGGAAGGTTATCACTAGATGCAATACAATTTAGGTTGTTGGTGAAAGAATCTACTGAGTGAGGCTATTGGTCTTAGTAGTTATCTAGTCTTGTACATGGTATTACTATGATTATGTTTGTGTTGGGGTTCATATAACCAATTAAATTTGGTGTACTTGGTCTTCTAGGATTTGGTCAAGTTGCTCAGTCTAGCTGATGATGAATTGTGGATTCCTTGAATTGTATTATAAATCTGATTTGGTTTTAATGTTCTCCTTTTCAGTTATTTTGGATTTTTTTTTGAACATTCGGTGGTCATTTCCTTTTTGATTCAGGGTTCAAGTGGAGCTGGAGATGGTTTTGAAGTTACAAAATACGGGCATGGGCGTGTAGCACTTATAGGATTTCCAAGGTTTGCCCAGCTTTATGATTTCCAAAATTTACATTTATATGATACAAGTGATAGTAAATGCTTATGCATGCTGATGCCCAACATTAGAAACTATTTACATTTTGAGACACACCTTGAAAATAAGGGTTCTAAGGCTTAGTGATGTTCAATGAATAATATCATACAAATTCTTTGTTGTGTTATTTAATAGCTGATTTTGTATTGCCTCGTGTCTGGGAAAAAATGTTTGTTGGCTTTCTTCAATTTATATGAAGATAATAATTTTAATGCAATCTGTATCATTCTCGTAGTGCATGTTTTCCTGAAAGTTGCAATAAGGGAAACTTTGTTCCTAATTTCTGAATGCAGTGTTGGGAAGTCCACTCTGTTAACAATGTTAACTGGCACTCATTCAGAAGCCGCATCATATGAGTTCACAACACTTACCTGTATTCCTGGGATTATACACTACAATGATACTAAGATTCAGCTTCTTGACCTTCCGGGAATTATTGAAGGTGCTTCAGAAGGCAAAGGTCGTGGGAGGCAGGTAATTTATCCATCTCCTTTCTTTTCTTCTGTTGTTCCATCTTGTTGCAAGAAATCACTGTTTTATAATGAAGGTTATGATGGTTTTTGAATTGAATATGGTTATTCTTTTATCTATTTATTTGTTATACTAGCTGTGTATTTTCTGGAACTTACTAAAAAAATGAAAATATTTTTCCCTCTCAGGTTATTGCTGTTTCCAAGTCTTCAGACATAGTATTGATGGTTCTTGACGCCTCAAAAGTAAGCATTTATGTACAGTCTGATTTTATATACATAATGGCATATTGTTTTCTCTGACCAGCAAAGCATTTTTCACTATTTCATTTTCATATACACTGTTACTTTTTAGTGGGAACTCTATGATCAGAAATGTCAATGATGGGAAGTGTTGTTTTCATTTTCCTGGAATTTTATAGTAATAAGTATGAAGATCCTCTAGTTCTGGCCATCTTTAGCTGTAAGTTCGTTTTGAAGCAATGCAAGATATTTAGTGTTCTTCACTCACTTGTAGATGTCATGCCTACCATTCCTTGATAAGTTTTTTGTTCAATAAGAAAGGAAAAGAATTTCTTACTTCACTTCACTACTATTATGTGCTAGGCAAAGGATGGTTTCGCTTCCTCTTTGCTGTTTATCCTTGTTCGAAATTAATTTCGCTATCTCTCAATTTTATAAACTAATTGCAGTTTATTCCATTTCTTATTGCTGCATTTACTATTTGCTAGTTGTTCCCTGCTTTTTTCTGTGATGTCTAATCTGTCTGTAAATGGTATTTAGAGTGAGGGCCATCGACAAATATTGACAAGGGAACTGGAAGCCGTGGGTTTGCGCTTAAACAAGAGACCACCTCAAGTAAGTTTGTCTATTGCAGGGCCTATATTTAAGTATCAAAACTTAAAGGATAATCAATTAATTAATATTTATTATAATTACATTGATGATAGTCAATATGCAGTTTATGCTTCTCACCTTAAGTTTGTCATATTCTTGTAACGTTTTCTTATTTGAACTCCAAAGTACTTTCATTTAGTTTGAACTTGAATTCAAGCATTTGCTAACCTAAGGATTTTTGTGTAATTCATTTTGGCATTGATTTCTTTATTTTTTGTCAGATCTATTTCAAGAAGAAAAAAACTGGTGGCATCTCTTTCAACAGCACCTTACCATTAACTCATGTAGATGAGAAGCTTTGTTATCAGATTTTACATGAATACAAAATTCACAATGCAGAGGTATCTTATACTCTATGCCAATGACAATCATACTTTGCATTCGTAATAGTAATACAGAATCATAGGATACATGATTTATTGTGACAGCTGATCGGGCTATGCAATGGTGATTGTAAACAACTTCTACTGATAACAGTAGTGGCATAGAAGAGAACACAGATGGGACCATTGGGACTAGCTGTTCTACTCGCTGTAATTTTTTTATTATTGTTTTGATGTTTTTCAGCCAAATTAATACTTACCTTATGCATGATAGATTTATTTTAGAGAAATTAATTTCACTTCTAGTCTAAGTCTAAGCTCGATTGTCTAACTAAAGCTTGATACTCCTGATAATGATCTTTTCTATTGCCAAATTGCAAAATGCATGTTTCAAAATTTGATTGAATTACAAGAGGGTTTCTCCTGATAATAATTTGCTCTGTTGTGTAACTGCAAAATGAATGCTTCAAAATCTCCTCAAATTACAATGTGGTTTTTCTTCTTCTTCTTTTTTTATTTTTTATTTATTTATTTTATTTTTTTAAGTTTTGAGTGGCCTATGCATGCTAGCTTTCTTTGTTACACTTTTGTTCGTTCTCATTATTTCTGTGTGGGAGGAGCCCTTGTGGAATAACCGATTTTGATCTGCTTTTGCTCTGCATCTTTGTGCATGCGTGTACTTTCATGGTTTTCAATTTGATGCTTATTTACTGATGAATTGGTTGTAGGTTCTGTTTCGCGAAGATGCCACAGTTGATGATCTCATTGATGTCATCGAGGGTAACCGCAAATACATGAAATGTATATACGTTTACAACAAGATAGATGTGATCGGCATTGATGATGTAGACAAGCTAGCTCGCCAGCCAAACTCTATTGTCATTAGCTGCAATTTGAAGGTAGGTTCTTCATACCGAACTATTTTCGCACAAAGTTTTGTATGATGTTAATTTCTGGCAAAAATTTGACTTCTTGTTTCATGTTTTGCAAACAGCTCAACTTAGACAGACTACTTGCAAAGATGTGGGATGCAATGGGGCTAGTGAGAGTCTATACCAAACCACAAGGCCAGCAACCTGATTTTACGGATCCTGTTGTTCTTTCAGTTGTATGTTGCAAGCTTTTGTTTCTGTTTCATCTGCAAATTTTTGCTGGCATTCAGTGCTTTATATTTGCGAGTTCCCATTTCGAAATTTAGTGAATTTGTGCCTTTTATTTTTCAGGATAGAGGGGGTTGCACGGTTGAAGACTTCTGTGATCACATACACAGGAGTTTAGTGAAAGATGTGAAATACGTGTTGGTATGGGGTATAAGTGCACGGCACTACCCTCAACACTGTGGCCTTAGCCATGTTCTACAAGATGAGGATGTTGTGCAGATAGTTAAGAAAAAGGTGATGTATTCGCAAACTCATCACACAATTTAATTGTTTCAAGATTTGGTAACATGAAAAGCATTAAATTCAATTGTTTCTACACCTTGAAACTTAATTTTTTTTTCTACTTTTCACATTCTTTATATATCCACGTCCATTAAAATCGGTCGTCTGCTCTTTCTAATGATCCAGGAAAAGGAAGATGGAGGAAGGGGTCGGTTCAAGTCGCATTCGACAGCTCCGGCTCGAATATCTGATAGAGAGAAGAAGGCTCCTTTGAAGACATAAAGCCTCATATGTTGGTTAATTCTGGATGGTTTTGCTTCATAGAGGGCGTTGGATGCATGTAATTTTGCCTGTTTTCTTCTTTTTATTTTGCTCTAGCTTGTTTAATATAAACTTGTTATACGAAAAGCTGTAACTTAAGGATCAATCAATAACCATGATTAATGTGGAAAGATAATGGTAAACATAAATGGACGTGATGCTTGTTTCGTCGCTAAATGTATAATGTGGCCCTTAAACTTGGTAGGAAAGTCGATCCTTTGAAGTTTGTAGTAAATTTACTGTTGAGATAATGGTTGTGATACATTTTTCTGAGGCAGTGATCATTATTATTATTATTATTATTATTTGAGAAACAACGAGAGGGACTATTATTTATAAGAGAGCTGTCTAATTGATATAGCCTCTATCAAACAGATTACAGCAAGTATTAGCATACAACATTAAAGACATCTCTAATGGAGGGTTTAATAAAAAAAATAGAGTTGAGCCACAAAATTTTTATATCTATTAGTTTCATGGTGGGCATGATTAACCACAACACAACCACTAAACTCTGTTAAGCACTTGCCTAACATTGTTAATAATATTCAGTAAGTATTGCCAAAGGAACTTGAATTTATTAAGGACTGTCCTGATATTGTTAACAATATTCAGTATTGCCAAAGGAGCTCGAGCATGGAGTCTGATTAAATTCACAGCCTGCAAATTCATTCCAGAATCAACTTACGAATTTATGATCCCATGTAATCATCAAACCAAGAAGAATGCCTCATAACTCATGCTCAGCTGCTAGAATAGAACAAATACCTAAATGCACTTTAAACCCAGCTATCCATTCACCAAGCTCTCCACGAATCAACCCTTCAGCTGCTGTTTATTAGGTGGTTCATCAGAAGCTCCAACAATGGTGAAAGCTTGAAGTTTGATTTGGGAAGAAGATATAGCCGTTGTAACGGTTAGGATGTAAAGGCAAGTAGAAATGCAACACATGGATGCTTTACGTGTGTGTTGGGCTGATCGTTTAATGAAACGGCAACAAGAGCTGCGTTTCATCTCATCACCATGAATCAAGAAGCTTTTTTAATCGGAGGGTGCTCCTGCTATCAACTGTAACAGAATTAGTTTTAGTTTTCCCGCCTTGTAATCTTAGCTGAATCTTAGAGAGGAAGATAGTTTCTTTTCTCTCTCTCTCTCTCTCTCTCTCTTTTTCTATTCGAAAATTACTTGAAATTTTCATTCATAGCTTTAATGCTGTTTGTGAAGAGCATTCTTCAAATTGTCCATAATAGACTCCTAAACTTTTAAAATTTTTTAATTAAGTATTAATACCTGGTATTAGCATTTCATCTCCTTTATGGAGTTTTTTAATATTATTATATTTTTGTTCACAATTAATATTATTTTGTTAATTCCTATTAATTTTAGATTTTAATATTTTTGAGAGTTTTAGCATTTAATATTTAAAAAACTCTATTGTAATTTGTGTTGAAAACTAATTTTTTCTTCTGCTAAAATTTAGAAATCGTCCTTAAATAAGAAATTTAATATATAAATAAAAAATTTTAATTATTTATTATTATATTTTTTATCATATGAATTCCAATGATTTCTAGTTTACAGAATTTGAGCCTGTATTATTAATTTTAAAAAAAAAAATTAGAATCGCTAAATTTGACATTTCTAACTGTTTTATGTGAATTTAAAATATAAAATCAAATTTTCTAAACTGCAACCCTCTAAAATTTATGTAAGAATTCTACATAAACTTGATTTGAAAAAAAGATAAAACAAAAATTTTTAAAAACATTAAACAATTCGACACTTGATTTGCAAAATGCACCCAATATATGTGCCCGAAAAATATTAAACAAAACAAACAACAAATGGAAGAGATTATTTTAAAGATTGTTGCATGAATTGCTTATTCAAAGCAGCCCAATTCTAGCCCCATTTAGGAGTCAGCCACGACATCCTATTTTGATACCAACGATGTCGATGATACAATCGCCACAGCATCTATCATTGTTACGTATCATATTGATGCCGCGGTTGTTATTATTGTTACTCAATACATTTATGCCGCCGTCGATTACAGCT
Source organism: Croton setiger (assembly GCA_948099555.1). Taxonomy (NCBI): domain Eukaryota; kingdom Viridiplantae; phylum Streptophyta; class Magnoliopsida; order Malpighiales; family Euphorbiaceae; genus Croton; species Croton setiger. The sequence goes on along the minus strand of CANUEY010675486.1, from coordinate 4,993 downwards.
ACTGAGTGCATTGACGCCGCCACTATTACTGTTGCCGAGTCCATTGATGTCGCTGTTGTTATGGCTGCGCACGCCAGCACCGCTATTATCCCTACCAAATGCATTGGCATTGTTGCTATTACTGTTACGGAAAGCAGTGAAACAAAGAGAAGAAAAGGAAAAACAGGTAGCCGTTGGTGATATTGAGATAGCCGTTGGCGAGTGTGTGAACAACACGTGAGGAAGAATAAGTAAAACGGTGCGTTTTTCTTCAGCATCTTCTTCAGTCTGTTATGAAGCAAAACGGTGCGTTTCTAGGTTTGTTAAGAAGCACGTGGTCCAGCTGGAAAGCAACCAATCAACTCGCAGCATGATGATTGAAGCAGTTGCATGTAACAGAAACGAAGAAGAAGCTGTTATTATTGTTCATTATCTGCAATCCTTAGTTTCCAGAATAATATTTTCTTCCTGTAATTTTCTTCTAGCAAGTTCTTCTTTTCATCTTTGTAAATTCTCTGTAACAACTTAATCAATTCTCATTTCCAGTAAGAGATGTTGATTTCTTCATTTTCTGGTAATTCATGTTTTTGAAAATTAATGCTACCGAATCCATTGATGCCGTGGCTATTACCACTACCCAATGCATTGACATCGTTACGATTACCCCTACCAAATGCATTGACACCTCCGCTATTATGGCTACTGAATGCATTGACGCCGACGCCACAATTAAAGGCTTATCTTCAACTACAACTTCTCAAAGATCATGTGCTTTGAGATAAGTTTGCATCTTTATTGACCATATTTGAAAATTTTCACCAGTAAAGACTTGTGGAGGTATTAAGGAAACGTTACTGGTAGCTGCCATTTTTATTTTGGACTTGTTTAGGCTGAATTTTGTATTTTTTAAATGTATGCTTTCTGGTTTTTTTTTTTTTTTAGAGTACAGATCCTCTAAGACCAACTGTGACTCTGATACCACTTGTTGGAACAAAGATAACAAAAATTGATTAAAGAGGAGTTGGAAATGATGTTTATTAATTTTGAAAGCTGATATATCTGATTTCATTGAAATTGATATATCACCATGCTTGTGCCGCGAACAACATAATAGAACATGTGCTTCTGTTTGCTAGCACAAGTGTGGATTTTGCAACATGCTTGTGCCACTAACAAAAAAGCACAAACTGTCTCATGATGTAACCACTTGTCCACGATTGTGGATTCATTAATATACTTTCTTTTTGCCGACCAAAAAAAAAAATTTGAGAAACCATAAGGTGGACTATCCCATTGCAGGGTTTTATTCTTGCTCTTAAAATTCATTTAATTCACCAACACAGGGAAGCACCACCACCAATCACTTGAGCAACCAGAGAAATGGGGAAATTTTTATTTTTAAAATTTCAGGACTTCTGAATTTTCCTCTTAAAAAGGTTTAGGCGAGTTGGCAGCCTATCTTGGAAAGCTTTCCAAGCGCAGAGAGAGACTTTGGAAGGGAGAACTGTGTTCCACAAAAATTTCAGATTAATATTGGGCTAGTCTTGGTTCACCATCTTCCAAAGCTTTGTAGAAGAGGTTTATTGCTTCTGTTTCTGCTAATCAGCTAAATTCTTATCGCCAATTAAGAAGGTTAATAGAGTTAGAGCAGGATTTTGGTGAGTAATATGCATTGTCATTATTATTATTTATCATTTATTCATTTGATTTCCAATTGACACCGGATGGAAAATGATTAACAAGCATACAAGAGATGAAAATACAAACGGAAGCAAGATTATTCAACAACCAGTTGCGGTCGGCAGGAGGCATTCTTGTTGAAAATAAAGCCAGTACCATAATGCACCACTACTTCCCAGTTCGAGCCCCGTTTAGGGGACGACCGGACATCCTAATCTGATACCCAAGATGCCGACTGGACAATCACCGTCATTGTTACTTAATATATGGAGGCCGCCGTTCTTATTACCGCTGCTCAATACATTGATGCCGTCGCGATTATCGCTGCCGAGCACATTGACGCCGTCGCGATTACCTCTACCGAGCACATTGACGCCGCCGTTACTCTGGCTGCCGAGCACATTGACGCCGTCGGTATTACCCCTGCCAAGCACATTGACGCCGCCATTATTATTGCTGCCGAGCGCATTGATGCCGTCAGTATTACCCCTGCTGAGCACATTCACGCCGCCGGTATTACCGTTGCTTAGTGCATTGACGCCGCCGTTATTACCGCTGCTGAATGCATTGACGCCGTTGCCGCTATTATCACTGCTGAATGCATTGACTCCGTTACTATTACCGTTACTGAACGCATTGACTCCATTGCGATTATCGTTGCTGAATGCATTGATGCCGTTTCTATTGTCGTTGCTAAATGCATTGATGCCGTTTTTATTACCGCTACCGAATACAGTGATGCCCTCATCCACAAGGATTCTAGCAGTAGCAGAGCAAACAATAAGAGCGCCAAGAAGCAAAACGAGGAATAGTTTAGAAGCCATGGTTTGCTGCTATGATGAGAAAAGGATTGGTTATTTTGTGAGTAATAAAGTTTGAAGAGCAAGTATTTATAGGCTTGCAAAATGCTTATTAGTCATCAAATTCAGAAATACTTTAATATTCACGTTGTTCTCAATCCTATTTATCTATTCAAAACCAATGGAATGTTTTAGGTTGTGTTCCGCACGTAATATAATATTATTTTTCTAAGTTATTTCAAATCTTACTTCGGTAGCAATCCCTTAGGCGATATGTAACTAATTAGCGACGAAAACAATCCATAGCAACGTTAAAACGGTGTTCGGATATTTCTGTCGAGTTGATTTACCGAGAAGACAATTCTAGAGTGCATATTTGACTCGCCATTCATGCAATTACTCAAAATTATATATTTGGAAGAATGTCGTTTCAGGTCTTGTAGTCAATTTCCCATATGAATGAAGTATTTTTTTTTTTCAAAAAAGAAAATTATTTTTAAATATGAAGGATGCAACTCGTTATCCTCTCAACTCATGGCTAACGAGGAATTTATTTATTTCCAATAAAGAAATATTTTCTTTGAGATTTCTCTAATCCAACCTGATTATAATCATTCAACAACCCTTTTCCTTCAAATCATGGAAGATTCTGAACGGCATAAGTATTTGTTCTCATTTTTATTTGAATGTGAGACGTGCAATGAGCTAATCAAAGGGTGTTTATCAAAATGGATGCTTATTAATTTATTGCTTATGATTTGTTTACAGAATATAAATTGCATAAACATAGATTGCGATTTATTTACAAAAATTGGCAGATAAGATGATTGATAAGCATTTTATTTATTTAATTGAGCTAACTTATAAATAACTTAAAATATATATATATATATATATATATATATATTATGGAGTTCAATATAAATAAAATGAATAGTTTAAAAGTTGAGTGTAGAATAATCATCTATTTGGTTAAGTTATTACAATACTTGTGAGCTATTTAAAAATCTGGTGCGGAACAAAAGCTTTAATAACTAACACAAATAGCCACCTTCTGTTCTTTACAGAATAGCAAGCAAGCGCAGCCAACTTCAGTGTTCATGCTGGGGTCTCAGACTCAGTGTCTGCGGCTGTAAAAGATGAATCTGTGAAGCAAGACCCATCAATTCCTTTAATCAGAAACTTAATTTTCCCATAAAAAAAATAATTTATTCTTATACAATCTTTTTTGTACAACCTTTGTTAGCAAGGTTGTTCATTTCATACACATCTGGTCGCCTCTGTTTCTGAAGTGGGAGAGCATCTCTAAACAGTTCAGAACATGGCATGTTAGGGCAGAGAAAATAACATTAATCTTACTTCTTTGCGATTACAATATTTTCCAATTTACCTTAGAAGTTGAATATCAGAATAATCAATCTCAGCAAGCACCACTGTCTCTTCTTCGCTACAAGTTGCAATTACACTACCTGACTGTGTTCACCGGAAATTGATCCATAACTAGTTCTGAGTATAATAATTAAGAAAGCTAACAAATTAAGATAAATACAAAGTAATCTTTACGTTAACATAATCACGATTACATCACATTATGATCTACCAGATATTACTGAAGGGTTTGATGTGGTACCATACCGGTCCGACTAGAGTAGAATGTCCCCAAATCTTATAGGAGCCGACAGAATTTCTTGATGGTGAACAAGTAGCTACAAATAACTTCCTCCATATAACATTTATGTTAAACTTTCTCTCAGACTATTATGTAAAAAATAAATAAGTGCAGAGAAATTGTGAAGTACCTGATTATCAGCTGCCCTGAAATTTTCAATAAATAGAACTCTAATTACTTTAATTAAGCAAAAAAAAAAGCTTCTCATTGTGATCAGATATATATATATATATGAACCTTCACCTTGCTCTCTGAACAAGCTCCCACAAAATTTCACCAGTGCTCAAGTTGAATGCTCCTGGATAGCATATTAACTGGACACCTACAGTGAAAATAATTTATATAGTGTGAGCACCATTTAGGGCCTACTCGGTTGTAATTAAAAAAGCACCTATAGACTCTCAAAAAGCTAACTTAAAAATTAGTCAAAATGCTAAAAACTATTGTTGACCACGGAGTTTAATAAATTAAACAAATGGCCACCTTTTGTTCTATGCAGCATAGCAAGCTCAGGGAAACGGATGTCATGACAAATCCCTATTCCGACATGGCCAACTTCAGTGAGTACAGTGGTCGCAGTGTCTCCTGCTGTAAAAGTATCAGATTCCTTGAAACAAATGTCACCTGGAATTTCAATATCAAACAGATGAATCTCCGGGGGGGGGGGGGGGAACCAAAAAATAATTATATTAACATGTGTTCGTGGAAAAAATTGATAAAAATAATAGATAAAACGCCGCAAAAATCCAGAAACATAAACAAGAGAGTATGAATATCAAACTGCTAGGTCTAACATTTAGAGGGAATCCCATCAACTGGTCATGTGCGGGGGGGGGGGGGTGGGGGGGGGGGGTGGGGGGGGGGG
>CANUEY010675018.1:0-32601 GCA_948099555.1 Croton setiger | reverse complement strand
CCTTCTTTCGAACGATTTTCTCTGGTTTCACTCTCTAGCCAGAAAAAGAAAATGCCGATTCAAAAATCCTCTCCCTAATCGTTCCTCCCCTCTTTTGCAAGAAAAACGAAGGACCAAAACTGATCGTCCTTCCCCTTTCTCGCAAAATGAAGCAACTTTCCCAGTTTCGATTAAATTAAACCAAAAATTTAACTACTGAGTGAGAGGGGAGAGGGTTGGCTCTATTATGAAACAATATGAAAAATGTATATTAAATAATTTTTATTTTATAGCTTCTCAAAAACAATTTACAGATTTAAAAATATAATTATAGCAAATACACCTCTGAATTTTACATGATCAATTTGCGAGTACAATGAGTTAATATGTAAATCATTGAACAAAGCTAAAAAGAAGAGTAATCAATATGAAGGATAGAATGAAAGTAAAAATGGAGTTATAAAGCAACTTAGTGACAAATCCAGAGACCATTGAGTGAAATTAAACACTCCAAAACAGAGCTCCAAGATGAGCAAGCTGAGTAAGATCATACATTCCATGCCATTAATTACATATATGGCTTTTAATTCACATATAACACAACCCATCTACGTAATCCCACGAATACACAATGGTAAGACCTCCGTAGCTTTATTTTGTATCTCCATTGCGCTTTTTGAGACCGGCAACTTTGATCTGAACATGAAGAAAATGATTCAAAGGAATACGTTAGTTAATCAAAAAGTTACTGAAACAGCTGACCACTACCAAAACAACTAACTTTGGTGATCGAGGCCTCGATGAAGAACCATATGATACACACACAAACACTCACTCTATTTTTCAGCTAATTAGTAATTGTTGGGTGACGTTTGTTTGTTTTAGTACCTTGAATTTAAATGTCCACAAGTGATTTAGGTGGTGCTAGAGGAAGGAGCATCTGGCTGATTTTCTGGCATGGCATTCTGGAATGCTGGTAGTTCATTGTATGCTTGATGCAACCTCAATAGAAGAGGAAACTGAGTCTGCATAAAATTTGAGAAAAAAGGAAGTTTAGCTGATCACCAGCACCAACAATAATAATACTAATGCACAATGAAGATCTGAGTGCAAAACAAAACAGAAAAAAACCAAATATTACATTAACTCAGGAAACAAATATTACCAAGTCAACATTGAACCTTTGAGCTGCTGCAAGAATTTGTGGTTCTAGGAACAAATCTGCCTGTAACGTAACATAAAATGCAACCACTCGAATTTAGAACAAATGTGTTGCATTGTGTAAGTGTGCAATTCAAAAAAGTTGATCACATTTTTGTTTTTCTTTTCTGCTGTTTTTAGACTGTTATTTCTACTTGTATATCAGAAACCTTTATCAGTTTAGGGAACTTCCAGCAAGAACACAAGTAAATGAAATACAAGCACACACACACACGTGTCTTGAAAAGCATCAGTTTATAAGCGTTATCACCAGGTGAAGGCACCACTGAGGGCAGAAGGTCCTCTATATCGCCCTAGGCATTGTGCACCACTCTAGGTGCTCATCTGAGTGAAGTGAGTAGTTCTAGATACTTTAGAATGTAGATTGTTTCTATTAGGACTTGTTACAAGAAAATTACAGGTAGGATTGTTAAAACAAATCCATAAATTACATTGGGCAGAGCTCTTTGTTTATCACCTCCATATAAGTGTGCAGAAAGAATTCTGTGTAATGTGTGGAAAGATATATGAAAAAATGGAACAAACCAGGGAAACTTCATCTCCTGTCGCATATTTTCCAGCATGATCTTTCAACAGCTTCTCAAGCGCTGAGACAGATGCCAGAAACCATCAAACCCAATTCAAATAAATAAACTACTTCACAGAATAACATTAGAGCAGTTTATCTCTTCCTCTTCTTCTAAATGAGAGATTACAAAACCAAAATAACCATTTTTGAGTTCTTAACCTCAATCTTAATTTTTCTATATCTAATGCCTCAATGGATAGAAATATTCACTGTGGCATACTTTACCTGCGAATCCTTTTCTGATATGATACTGAACCCAAGGAATTTTTTCATCTGGACTCACTTTCTCCTCTATAAATTTCTGAACCCCAGAAGATAATATAAGAAACCTTGTAAGAGGGACTGTAGAATTCAAAACTTAACATGATTTTATACTCACCAGCACAGCTAGATTTTGAAGCGGCTGTATGCTTGAGGAAACGATATTGGCAGCCTACAAAAGAAGTGAAAAAACAAAATGATCGATCTAATTTCCATATCTTTTTATGTATAGGTTACCAAAAAGTAAAATGGAATGTTTGCTGTCCATATGTTCATATTTACCTAGCTGTCTGTCACCTGACCAGACCTCATTTCTAAATTTTGCTCTATAAATCCGAGAAAAAAAAAATCAACCAGACACTAATTGATACAGGCCAGACACAGTACCTGGTAATTGATGGCTTTTTTCTGAAGATCATGAGGCAACAGTGGATGCTGAGGATACTTCTCTTCCAAATACTGTATACATATATATATATATATATATATCAAATTGAATCCAACGAAAAGAATGATAAGAAGGACAAAAAATCTGTAGTAAAAAAAAAAAGTGGGAAAAAGCAACTGACCAACAAGATGGCTAAAGAGTCTGATATAACAATGTCACCATCCACCAACACAGGCACATACCCAATAGGATTCAGCTTCAAAAATTCTACCCAAATACAACAAACGAAACAAAAAAAGAAAGAACTTTAAATTTCATCAACAAAAAGAGAAGAATTCGATAATTGATATTTGGTAAATACATCATAAACGATTACGAATTCCTCACCTGGACTGGATTGCTCCCCTTTGATCAAGTTAACGGGTACATACTCATAATCCAGGCCTGCAAACGACATTGAAATTGAAAAACAGCATCTTCGTAAAATATAAATAATCAAGAACAATGTGTAAAGAAATAACCTTTCAAATGAAGAGCAATTCTGACCCGGAAAGAGCAAGAGCTCCTCCAGTAAGAATACAGCTTAAGCTTGTTGGGTTTTGCTTCAACACTCGCCTTAAACCAAATACAAATATTAATTTCTGTAAAGTTTTTTACTTTGTTCCTGATTCTATATGAAAAAATAAAATCGAGGAAGAGAGAATTGAGATACCATGTGAAATTAGAAGAAATATTGAGAGACTTGGGTTTCTGGATTCTCTGCAAACTGCCCCAGCTGCAAGAAATGAGTCTGAGAGTCGCGTACACAGTGTATGATTAGTATGAAGTTCCAAAACTGAAAGACGTAATTCCTTACATCATCATTTGAAGTCCCAAGTCAAAATTCTGAAATAAAGTATTTATGGACCCATCAAATAGAAATAATATAATATTATTAAAAAATCTAATAAACATACCATTTTATTCAAATTAATTATAAATGATTATCTAAAAATTAAAATATTTTAAAAATATTGCTTACTTATAAATGATTATCTAAAAATTAATTATACATTAAAAAATTAAAATTTAAAGACACCCTTTTATTTTTCTTTATTTACAATAATTTTTAAATTTTCGGACATTTACATTTCTTATAACTTCCTTTTTTACATCAACTATGATCTTTAAATTGTTGCTACCGACAATTATATATATACACTTTCAATATGGTTTGGTTACAACCAGTTTATCTCTGTTTAATCCATTTAAAAATTGTTTATCAAAAGTCTAAACCCTTATTAACTTAGTTTACTATCTGATTATCTGACATTAGTTTAATATCCTTTTAATCACTCTTATCCATGTTTATTCTATGTTTATCTTAGTTTTACCTTTTAAACTTTGTTTACTAAGAGTGTGGGCAAGTCTGTTAAGGTGTTATGGTTGTTTATGGTTGAGATTTTTAGGAGGAGAAGAGAAGTCGATGGGAATTGAGAGTGAGTGTTCGGTAAAAAAAAAATAAGGTCAGAATGACATTGACTTTATTTTTGTCGGGGCCGATTAATCGGAAAAACGATCGGTAGCGAATTCTAATAAATTTATAGTCAACTCAATTAAGATAATACATACTTTTTTTGTAGAAACCATACATAATGTGATACAATCGAGTAATACAAAATATTAAGCATTGATTGTAGAAAATTATGCATTTTACAATAAATTAACTGCAGCATGAATCTGTGGAGCTAAGAACAAATCTGCCTGTAAATCAACGTAAATGACATACATTTCAACTGACTCTTCCCACTAACCATAAATGAAATTTTGCAGTGAACTGCGAGAGTTAAGCAAGAGGGTCATTCATTTTCAAATCCAAACTCACACTGACTGGAAAAGTCACTAGACCAGAATGACTTATAATGGAAATGTCATATCCATGGGCTTATTAGTTTAGAAAACCAATCCAAGAACCATAGGTATGTGTGCGTACTCACCAGCATAGCAAGCTGAAGAGGCTGTATGCTTGAGGAAACAATATTTGCAGCCTACACAGGAGATGATTAAGGAAAATGATAAGTTACTGTTTTAATGAACTCTAAATTTCATATATTTGTAAGGAAAATGCAATATAATACCTGGTAATTGATGGCTTTTTGCCGAATATCATTGTTAATAAAAAATGATGGAAGCACATGATTCCATTTCTGTCCTCCAAAATGTTAGAATTGAAAGTAAGCTGAAATTCTTCAATTTTACGAATTGGGTCAATTTTTTCTCGACAAATTTAATAAATACACAAATGTTTTGACTTATAAGAATTCTCTCAATCCAAACAATTAATGCCTTTGAAGAGTATTTATGCTATGGAATTTTAGATTTTACATCACTAAATATTAGGAAGAACTCTTTGAAGCAGCTTTGATAAAATAAAGAACAGTGCAGCAGCAGAGCTATAGTACATGTATGGTCTTTCAGCAGCTTCATGAATCTTGACATCTTAGCTGGAGACATTTGCAACATAATAATATGTACCAAAGCATACCTTGCTCAAAACTGGCTATTTCTCATTGCAGATCTGAAATTCAAGAGAATCCAGCTTGTTTTTGGATGAATGCCATTTTCATGGCTCATGGCTACCTGTGGTAATTAGATCCTGATAGAACAGAAAATCAAGAACAAGCACCAAATTTCCATTAGAGTGGATAAAATATTGATTTAAAAGATTTTGATGGTGATCTGTAGTAGTAGATGACATATGATTTCAGTCCCAGTTGCCATTTCAACCTAGAAGATAGATTGTACCATGAAAAATCAATCAGAGTTGTATACTTAAAAGTATTGCTCTAGTACCATAAAGAAATATGGATTTAGAATATTTATTTACTAACTTCTGTAGAATAAACAGCACAAATTATAGCAAATGAGAATGATGAGTTCTAGAATAATACAGAAAATCAATTGCTAAATCTATCTCCTTCTTTTATCTAACTGGAATATATAACTAATCTATATAAATAGGTTAGACACAATCAGAATTGAACAGTAATTATAAAGATTCAGAAATACCATCGGCTGATAATTTTCTCTTTTTTTTTTTTTTATGTTTTCTTTGCAATGAAACCAGAAAATCAAAAACTTGAAAAGGGTTCATAACAGCAGAAGAGCGTATTCTCACCGGGATGAATTACTCTGGTCTGAGCAAATTAATGACATCTTCTCATCATAACCCTACAAAAACAAATGTAACTGAAATTTAAAGTTAAGTCTGAAGTGCTCCGCTTAAGTCATTTGTTAAATTAAGAAACTAAAATTTTGAAAAAGAAAACCTTTTAAGCTTTTTTGGTTCTTCTTCAACAACCATCTTTAGCCAAACATGAATTAAGAGCAGCAATTGCAACCAATTCCAGTAATCTTCTCACTGTCTCTATCGATCCCTCAATGCCCCACTTGCAAATTGAATAAATTTTAGTAAATGCAAGCTGAAGAAGTCTGTGAAACTCACCTGCACTAGTTCTGCATGGAAGAAAAAAAAACGAAATACAAGCATGTCAACAGTCAACACAGAGTAAAGAATGTAAGGAAGACTGTCTAAATCCAGTACCAGGGCATGTACAAGAAGAAGCAAGCCCCACCAAATAACAAAATACATAGGAATTTAGAACTTCCCAATCACTTACACCATATCTAATGCTCAGACCACGTTGCCACATCAGATCAGACCCTTGATAATGCAAATTGAACAATCATAGCATGAGTCAACCTCTAGAAATCACTTTTTGGTGCAGTCTAACATCTAAGTCAATTCGACATAGAGGTACAGCAAAACTAATTTGCATTAACTGTCTGCTTTTGTTGAACCCACTTGGTGTCCTGTTTCAAAACAGATAGGATGGAAGAGCTATGTGAAACATGTCCCATGTTTTTTTCAAAAAATGAAAACAATAAAATAAAATTCTGCAGTTGCTTATGAAAGAAAGACAAGCTACAGAAACAAACCATCTGGCATATGCTATCCGACAGTTGCATAGCTTCTTCCCACTTGTTAACTCTTACCAGCCCCTTAATAAGATAAACTAATATGCTAAGTTCTGGAACATAGCCCCTATTAGTCATGTCCACATATAACTTAAAAGCTTTGTCAATCTTGCATGCAAGTGCAAAGCTCTCAATCAAAGAAATATATGTATTCTGATAGGCAGCTGAAAATGAAGAAATTGATGACATCTCTTCATGCAGATCTAAAGCCATCTCCAGCCTTCCAGCCTTGATAAAACTATCAAACATAAGTCTATAAAGTGGGATAATTGGTACAGAATCATTCTCTTTCAGCTCAACTAAAAGACCAAGAGATGCAATGAATTCACGGCTGAAACCTTCAATGACCTTTTGATAACTTGCTATGTGCATTGGCCAATATGTCTGTTTCATCTCCTCCAAAAGTTTGTAAGCCTCATCGAAAAGACCAAAAGCACAACAGTGGTTTATCACAACTCTATACGTGACAAAATTTGGAGCACAGCCCTTGGAACCCATTTGCTGCAACAGGTAAAGGCATTTGTCAACTTTACCTGCTTTCCCAAAACCATCAATCATCGCAGTATAAGTCACAACATTTGGGTGACATCCCTTTTCTTCCATCATAAGCATAAGTTTGTAGGCTTCATCTGTCTTGCCAACTTTGCATAGACCATCAACCATCTCGGTGTAAATAATAACGTTGGGAGCACACGAATTCTCTAGCATCTTGGACAAGACTTTTAATACAAGATCCAACCTTTTATCCTTGAACAATCTGTCAATCAAAGAGCCATAAGTGTACACATTTGGAGCATAACCACGATCAGACATCTTAGTAAACACCTCTTGCGCTTCCGCCAGTTTACCGATCTTGCAAAATCCATCTATTAGGGCATCATATATTATCTGATTTGGCTCACAACCTTCTGCTGACATGGCTTCTAGTAAGTCCCGTGCTTCTCTAACTTTGTGGGCTTTGCACAAACCATCTATTAAAGCGCCATATGTAAAAACATTTGGTTCTTTGGACTCATTATCAACTACCCTGAAATACATATCTACATCAGGGATTTCTGTGCTATCACTCTTCATTCTTGCATAAATCTGGCAAGCCTTTTCAATCTTTCCAGCTTTACAATGACCATCAATCAAAGCTGTATAAGTGACGATATTAGGAACACAACCTGAAGATAACATCATCTCAAAAATTTCATTTGCACATGACAACTTCCTTGCTTTAAGATAAGCATGAATAAGAGCGGTATAAGTAACAACAGTTGGGGTACAACCATCTCTTTGCATTTCATCAAACCAGTTGCGAGCCTGTTCTATTAGACCAGCTTTACAAAAACTATCCAGTAATATTGTATATGTATAAACATCAGGAGTAATTCTATTCTTTTTCATTTCTTGAAATAAAAGAAAAGCTTCCTCTACTTTGAATGCATTGCATAAATAACTAATGACATTGGAATATGTGCCAGTATCAGGTATAAAGCCCTTATTCATCATTTCACGAATAACATTAAATGCCTTCTCAAATTTTCCGACACTACAAAGACACCTAGCAAAATTGCTGACGTTGACCTTATTCAATACAACCCCAGAATCAAGCATTTCACAATAGGCTTTCTCAGCCAGCTCCAAAACATTTATACTAGGCAACTCCTCATTGCCACAAATACCACCAATCAATATATTGTAGACCACATAACCTGGCTGGTACCCACATTTTACCATTTTCTTGAGCAACTTATAAGCATAAGAGTAGTCTTTTGATCTGCAGTAAGCATGAACTAGAGAATTAAAGATCCCAGTTGTAGGATAACAACCTTCGGTAATCATCATGTTCAGTATTCTTTTACACCTGCCAAGCTGTTTTTTTCTCAAACACCCACAAAGCAAAATCCTATATGTGATGAAATTAGGTACACAAGAACTTGCTCGCATTCTATTCAAAAAATCCATAGCTTCTTCAAAAAGAGAAGCATCACATAACCCAGATATCATCTTGGTATAAAGAATTGTATCAGGCACAATATCTTCTTTCTCAATTAATGTCAATGCATCCCTCCATTTCCCTGCTCGACAAAGAGACTCAGCAAAACAATCCAAAGTAGACTTATCCATGCTATATCCCAAACCAGACATCTCCCTATGAACCAAATAGGCTGTATCTAATTTTTCAGCTCTTAAGAACACATAAACTAAAGCATTATAAGCTGATCTTGAAGCTTTGTACCCAAAATCCTTAAGTCTCCCTAACTCTTCCAATGCTGCATTCCACAACCCATTTTCACAATACTTTCGAATCAAAGCATTAAGCAACTTCCTAAGTATTTCCTTGTCATCATCCTTAATTTCGTGCAAAATTTGTTCCGGTATTCTATCATTACGACTACTACTACTATTTTCAATCATCCCTAACAATGCATCATACACAGCCTGAGTGTGACTATACCCAATCTGCCTGCCAGCCCATATAAAGAACTTAGTACCCAATTCAGGATTTTTCACTAAATGCAAAACCTCAACTACCAAAGACTCACTCAATCTTTCTCTAAATTGCCTAAGAAATTTCTGTGTGTTGGTCCCAAACGCATCATTATTATTCAAAATAGCATTCGAAATTAATACGGCGTCATTTGGGCATTTACCTGTGTCAGAGCTGGAGTCCACTAAAGAAGAGCGTAAAAAGGAGAATTCTTTGCTGGGAATGGACTCAACCCGGGAAGTATCTGGATCCTCAGGATCAACTAATCCTTTAAGATTGTCGGAGGAAGAAGAAGACAAGAATCTAGAGATAATAAAGATTAGATTTTGAGAAGGAGAAGAGGGTGTAGAGGGTAAAGAACGCATAGAGCGAGAGAGAAGAAAAGTTAAGAGCTTTTTGGTCATTTGTGTTCTGAGGGTTTCCTCAGTCAAGTGCAGAAATTGAAGTAACAAAACACAAAAACCAAACCCAACCTAGGAAAAAAAAAATTAAAATGTTAAAAAATTAAACTAATTTATTAAAGTACCCCTGAAAAATCTAATTAAATTAATTCAAGAAAACCTAATATATTTCTACTGTCAAATAACTAACTCTTCGCAGATCGCAGCCATGGACACAAGTTAAATTTTCAATATTTTGTGAAGAAACTGATTGGTTGAATATGAAAGAAAAATTGTGAAGAATCACTGTGCGACGAAATTTTCAATATTTTAACAAATTTTAGCAACTTAAAACCAAATGTCAACAAATTTAATCGAGTTTCTGAAAATTCTCTAACCTCTACCAAATTATAGCAATGAATCTGTTTTTTTCTACCAAATTTCAGCAAAGGAATGCGAAAAACACACTTGAGGCAGTTACGCTGCTTCCATCATTTGCATTTGATGATCTTCTGTTTCTGACGTCTGGGGTTCATTTTAAAAATTTTGAAAAAGATCTCCTTATTCTTTAGTTTTTAATAAATAACTATTCTACTTAATATAATTTGTGAATAAATTGAAAGATTATGGAAAAGTTTTGAACATTACTAAACTTGATATAAAGAAAAGAAAGAAAGAAAAAGGGTCCCATTCATGAGAGAAAAGAACAAAGCAATACCCAAGAAAAGACTCCATGGACTAAGACTTGGGCAGATTTTTGTGGCTAACATAAAACCAACAAATCAGAGGGGGGGAAGGGAAATGGACACTTTGTATAGAAACCAATATTGAAGGAGAAGAAGAAGACACGAAGGTAGTAATTTTATGTGGTCATTCTCTTAATTTTCTTATTTCTTTTTTTTTATACTTAACGTGATAGGAAGGTTTTAGCCCTCCACTCATTAATGCTAACTTTTCATTTTCCCGTTTTATTTTAAAGGGTTTTCCTGACTTAAAATGAATTCGAATGTTTAAATTTTATCATGTATACGGTTATTTAAAATTTGAAGCCAAAACTTTGTCTTCCAAAATATGCCTGACTCGAACAAAAATTAGTATTAATGTACATATAACTTAACTAGATTAATCGTCAATAATTTATAGCATTTGTTTATAAAGATTAAAAATTAAAAGCGAATAGCTATTAATTATCTAAAGAGTTTTTCTGACTTAAGTGAGTCTTATGTTTAAATGTTATAATATACGCAACTGTTTAAAATTTGAGGCTAAAACTTTGTCTTCTAAAATGACTTACCCGACTCGAACGAAAATTAGTATTAATGTATCTATGACTTAAAGGTATCGCCGCTCAGAATGAAACTCGTTCAACAATTCGTGATTAATAAAAACCGTATTTTAAGCTTTTTTTTACACAATCATCTCATAAATTACAAAATATAATATAAACATTTTATTAAAAAAATAAAAGAAGTTTTTGTATTATTTTAAAAATACCCAAAATGAAAAATTGTGTATAAATATGAAAAAAGCTACAACTAACAGCCTCATAATCTAACCAAACTCCCTCTCTGACGTGAACAATTGAGTATTAGTTAATGTGACGTGGGAGTTTTAGCCCTCCACTCATAAATACAATTAACATTTTCTTCACTAATAAGTAGCCCTACTCAAATTTCTTTTGATAGTGTAATATTTTTGTCTTCGTTTAAACGCTATCTACATTGTGATTGTACTGGAATGGTAAATATTGCATTTCCTGTCAATTCCCTCTCATTATTATTATCCAACTGCCCAGTACCCTTTTAAGTTAAGGCTCAAAACACCTCTTCGTTTCCTCCGCATGACTTCTAACTACGGCTGCAAATGAGCTAAACTGTTCCTGACTTAGCTCGCTAAATGCTCATTAAAACGAGTCAAGCATGAGTAAAAAATAAAATTCGACTAATAAACGAGTCAAGTTTGAGCAGCCTAATGATCGATTCGGCTCGTTTGCAGCAATAAAGCTTATTATAGATCGAAATCAAATAAAAAATATAGTTTGTTTAATCAACTTTGTATTTTGTTTTTAATAATTATATATATTCTCCAATTTGATATATGTTTTTTCTTATAATTAATAGGTTGATTATGAGAAGTATACTGATGTGGAAGTTGAATTACCGTAATGAATTTTGAATTTATTACCGTAATGAATTTTTCTAAATTCAAAGAGTTAATGGAATTGTGCTTATTATTGTCTGCTTAATTTTTTATACTAATTTGTTTTATTAATACTATTTTAAAATGCAATTAAATTTCTGCCGAATTTTTATCAATTTCATGATAAAAACTCTTAATAAGCTCTCACATTGAATTCTTAATGAGCTGTTCGTGACTCGTCCGGACTCAATTCGTTTGTTAATAAACGAAGTTCGAGATCGATTCGTTAACAAACGAGTCAAACATAAGAAAAATAAAATTCGACTAATAAACGAGTCAAACTTGAGTAAGTCAGTATTTCACTGTTTTGCAGCCCTTGTATCTGGGAAATTTCATTTGTCCCCTTACACTTTTTATATTTCTGGACCCAAATTCTTCAGCACAGATAATTATTTGCAAGTGTGGTTGAGATTTTCTTTGGTTTTGTTTCATTCTTACGTCATTTTCTACAAGAAAAAATTCTAAATTTATACAATTTATATGGTTATGGGTTCCACTGCCACAGGTTTCTTTATATATATTGGGAATCTTTAGCTGTTTTTTCAAGGAAAAAGTTCAGTTAGTAAAGCAAACTATTGTACATCCATGGAGGAATCATCAACTCAAGAACCTCTTCTTTCAAGTCCAAAAATCAAAAACACTTCTTTTGTTGTATCTTCATTGAAATGGATTCTCAAAACTCTAATGTGGGTGATTTTTATATCCTGGGCTGTTTTTATATTTCTCAACCCATCAAATTTTGGCAATGAATTGCAAGTGAAATGGATGCACGCTACTCGTGGAACTGTTTTTGGTCTCCCAGGTTAAAAATTTTCCTTCCAAAAATTTTTTTTAATATTTTTTTTCTGATGATTTGATCTCTCAAGCTTGATATTGGAAACTTGTAATTGCAGGAAGCTTATTTCTGTTACTGAGTGGACCAATTCTTCTTATTGTATTCCTTGCTTTTATACATCTTATCATCTCTGGGGAAGAAGAGTTTCATCCGTACGTGATATTATTGTCTTACTATTTCCTTCTGAATTTGCTTTCATTATGCACGATTTTCGTATTCTAACCCAGATGATAGTTTGTTTTAAGGTAAGAATTCTTTGTTGGTTATAGGAAGGAGAAATCAAAATACCCAAGTATTCGGTTATGGACATTTCCTGTTCTTGTGGGTGGACCATTTGGAGTTGTTTCAGCTGCAGAGTTCATTGGAATTGTCCTCTTTATTGTTTATGTTGTTTGGGCTATTTATGCTTATACAGTGAAGAACATAAGCCTTATTTCTACATGGGAATTGAGTTCAAGAGAGAGAAGGTGCATCATTTCCAAGCTTTTTTCTTCACTTTCATGGAATTACTCACTTTAAAGATAACAAATTTTGTAAATTTTTCAGTTTCTGATATAAACTTCACAAAATACATCACAGCTTTCAACTTTCCATGTTATATTTTAATATTTTTTTAATCTAAATTGGACTGAAGTGGTAGTATGGAGGAAAAATATGAGAATTTTTGGAAAGAGAGTTCTTTTTGTTTTTCGAAGTTTTCTGCTTGTCAAATTGACATGGGTCCATAAGCTATAATATAATACAATGGTTAATTATTGCTTTGGAAAATGCATAGCTACTGAACTTTCTTTCTTTTATTTTGTGTTGTTTTGATATTGCTATGACTGGCTGTATAACACTTCTAACTCAAATGTTTCAGCATTTGGCTGATAGAATTGACAGGACTTCGACTCGGTATGATTGGATTATTTTGCATGGTGTTTTTGTTTCTTCCAATTGCAAGAGGATCTGTTCTTCTACGCCTTATTGACATTCCTTTTGAGCATGCTACAAGATACCATGTCTGGTTGGGGCACTTAACAATGACATTGTTTACCCTCCATGGCCTATTTTATGTGATTGGTTGGGGGATGCGAGGCAACCTCGCTCGCGAAGTGAGTCCAATTTGCATATGTGCATTTCTAGTGTGTATATTTACTTGTTTCTGTAAAATTTGAAGGATTTTAATATGTGGGACAAAAGAAATTACAAGTTTGAAGTTATTTCCAATGTTGACATTGGCATTTTGCTATGGTTTCCACAGATCGTGGAATGGAAAGATGTTGGAATTTCAAATCTTGCCGGCGTTATTAGCCTTTTAGCTGGTATCCTGATGTGGGTGACATCACTTCCCGGTGTGAGAAAGTGGAACTTTGAATTGTTCTTTTACACCCACCAGCTATATGTGGTGTTTGTCCTATTTTTGGCATTCCATGTTGGCGATTTTATTTTCAGCATGGCTGCTGGTGCAATATTTCTTTTCATGCTTGATAGATTCTTGAGATTTTGTCAATCAAGAAGGATTGTTGATATTATCTCTGCAAAATGCCTTCCGTGTGGAACAGTAGAATTAGTCCTCTCAAAACCAGCAAGTAATGATAGTTCTTCGCCATTCTTTGGATTCTTTGCATATCTCAATACGAGGAAGTAATAATAGTTTTTCCTCTTTGAATTGCAGATTTGCGATACAATGCGCTTAGTTTTGTTTTTCTTCAAATTCGGGAACTTTCTTGGCTTCAATGGCATCCTTTCAGTGTTTCATCTAGTCCCTTGGATGGTAAACATCATCTAGCCATTCTTATAAAGGTTCTTGGGAAATGGACAGACAAGCTTAGAGAGAAAATCATGAACATAGCAGAAGCAGAACCAGCAGAATTACAGAACCTTAAGATAACAGCTTCTGTTGAGGGTCCATATGGCCATGAAGTCCCATATCACTTGATGTATACCTCCTGAACTTTAAGTCAAATTCCTGACAGTTCACTAATATGTTCTTCATTGAATCCACTTCTGATTATCTGATTTTTGGACTTCTTGTGTTTTCAGGTATGAGAACCTCATTTTAGTAGCTGGTGGCATAGGAATTTCACCATTCCTGGCAATCTTGAGTGATGTTCTCCATCGTATTAACGAAGGAAAGGCCTGTTTACCAAAAAATATTCTGGTTGTCTGGGCTGTGAAAAAATCAAATGAGCTTCCTCTCCTATCTACCATTGACATGGAGTCAATTTGTCCATACTTTTCCAGCAAACTTAATCTGGAGTTCCATATTTATGTTACTCGGGAAACTGAACCCCAATTGGTAAGCTTCATGATAGAAATAAGCCTCAAAATGCCTTATCAACTTTTGTATGATTTTACCAGTTTAGTCATGAACTCTAACAAAAATTTAAATAGACAATCATGAACAAGTTCAGAAGGAATTTTTAGCCTTATTCCTACATAATATACTCCAGTGCTTGTTGCAATTGCTATTCTCAAATGATTTTCTGGCCTTTCATGATATTCATGTCCATCTTTTCTAATTATGCAGGAAGAGGGAATAGTTCGCCAGGCTCCATCTATCTGCACTGCATACAAGGGATGCAGCATGTCAAGTTTGGTTGGTACAGGGGACAATATATGGTCTGGACTTTACATCTTTGCATCTACAGTTGGTTTTGTTATTTTACTGGGTTTGTTAGATGTGTTTTATATAAATCGATATGGGATACAATCATGGTGGTACAAGGGACTTCTTTTCATGGCATGTATGCTTGGAAGTGTTATCATCTTTGGAGGTTTTGTGATTGTTTTGTGGCATTTGTGGGAAAGAAAAACTTCAGCCATCAATGACTCTAAAGAAAATGGGATAAAGGCTGAAAAGTTACAGTTTAATGGAAATTTGCCGGAGAAGAATTCGTACCCAGATAATCTTGCACATTCGACCATTATGCAGTATGGTTCGAGACCGGACTTCAAAGGTATGCCTACCATAAACTCATCTCTTTTGATATTTTTAATGTAGTATAGAGATAATGATCCCTTAATTTTTACCTGAAATTTACAACAACTAGGAGGGTTTTGGCATTACTTAAAAGCAGTTTTTAAGTACTTTTTAACTTAAAAGTCAGTCATTTATTTGTTTGGATTTATTTTTTTTTTTTTGGTATTTAAGTTGTTTTTTCTTTAATAAAAGCAACATAAGCTGCTTTTTTATAAGTATTTTATAAAAGCCAAAAGAGAAAAATACAAACAATGCTAAAGACCCGCATATGAGATTGACTTCATTTGAACTATTACAGTATTACTCACTCCATCCGAGAATTAAAATACTGCTTCAGTTGCACACAATTTAGCTAAAACAAACATGCTGCAATTCTTTCTTGACTCCATTACATGTTTGGAAAAAATGCAGATATATTTGGATATGTAGCAAAGCGTTGGGGCTTTGTTGATGTGGGTGTTCTTATCTGCGGTCCTCCAATGCTCCAGTCAAGCGTTGCGAAAGAAATCCGGTCTCACAACCTAAGGAGAGAGACTCAAAGTCCCATTTTCCACTTCCATAGCCACAGCTTCGATCTGTAGCCTCATCCATATTAGCAGCCCCAAACAATTAACTTAGTGATGAGTGCATTTAGAACCTGGTAATATGCTAAAATTTGAATCTTTCGCTCTCCCAGTCCTTGAAAAAGGCCAATATATGACATAGTATGATGTAGCTTAGATGTGTAGCTTTATCCATATTAACACGTCAAGACATAATTTAGTGATAAGTGTCTTTACAGTCTGAAAATATTTCCTTCGCCCAGTACTTAGAAAAGCCAATGTATATGAATAGTACGATGTAGCTTAGTTTAGTATGTAAATTTGTAATATTTTCCTTTTCTATAGTTTTACTTTGATGCATGTAATGTAAAGGGTATAGTTGGCTGCGATTTGCTCTGCTACCTAATTCTAGTATATTTATTTATATGTACATATAGCTTAAGGTATTAAAATTAAGTATTTATGAGACTCTTATTATTAATTATAATAATAATAATCCAAAAATTTTATTTTTATTTTTATATAAATCCAACAGATGAAATATTTAATTAATGAAAATAGTGTTTTAATTGAGATAAATAATTATAATATATTTCCAAATTATTTAAAAATAAATAAATTTCCAAACTAATGATTATTATAATAAAATGGTAGGGAAGGTTTGTCGGTGGACAGAAACAATAACATTATTCACGTGATCTATTCTGGCTGCATGCAGAAGTTTTATATTTTTGGCCGATTCCTTTTTTCTTTCTATTTATTAATCTTAAAATGTTAATTTAAAAAAAATAAAAAAAAAATGTATTATTAGAATTTAAAATAATTAAATTCAATAGTTGGTAAAAAAAAATGAAAGATGGCTTACTACTACCTTGCATTAGTTGGATGGGATCTTTCAATAAAACTTTTAGTACGTAGTAAGCAAAGTTACACGTTTCATAAGTAGTAATCTAAAAGCAAAACCAAACCTTACCTAACCTACATTTTTATCTTCTTCTCTTTTCAATGGACATACTAATTTTATCTATATTATTAATCATCCCAATTTATGATTTTATTTTTTTTTATATTTAAAATAAAAAATAAAAACAAAGAAGCAAATGCATGGAATACAGTGAGGATTTTGGTATTAGTTTAAGACAGGCTGTCCTTGTCTATTAGCGGACTTGTCACCGTCATACACCTTCCTTATACTGCTATAATTATACCTAGAGAACAAACCGGTTACCTTCTGAGTCGGTCCGATTCAAATTAATTCACTTTTCCATTTTTATTAATTGAAATTGATCATTTAATTAAATGAAATTCATGAGAACATAATGAATAATATGCTCTTAATTCACTTATTTGGTAGGATATTTTTAGCAAGAACTAAAAAATAATTACCTAAAAATAAAAAAATAAAAATTGAAAATTTTTAAAATTATCGTCAAGTTACAATTTATATTTATTTACATGCGAATATATAGTAACATCTGTGAAAATGAATGCTATATTGAATTGATTTTGGTTTGGTAAATGAAAATTTTCATATCAATTGAATCGAACCGAATCATTTCGATTTGGTTAAACCGATTGCCACTAAATCAATCACTAACCACTAATTAGGAAAATAATAAAGAAATTTTTATCGTTAAAAAGAAGAATCCTTTCTTTAGCTACAGCCCAACACCCACATGTTGGATCACTGTAATGTTCCATAATTGTTATTATTGACTTCCTACCCTCCAAAACACTGTCTCTTCTCCACTGTCCACCACCACCCATCTCCTTCTTCCTTTTTTCCTTTCCCTTTTCTTTAACACCTGCAACTGCCCTCAGCATTTCCTCAGATTTGAATTTAGGTGTCGGTGGTGGTGGTAAAGCCTTGATCTTTTTCGGTTTTTCTTGCTACAGTTTCATTTTCTTTGCCGTTTTAACATTCTTGCTCGTAGCAAGGATTAAAATACTCCAGAATGAGTATGTACGGTAGAGATCCGTGGGGTGGTCCGCTGGAGATAAACGCGGCGGATTCTGCTACCGACGATGACCGGAGTAGGAATTTACAGGACCTGGATAGAGCTGCTTTATCAAGGCCGTTAGATGAAACCCAACAAAGTTGGCTTCTGGGTCCTGCTGAGCAAAAGAAGAAGAAGAAATATGTGGATCTTGGTTGTATCATTGTTAGCCGTAAGATCTTTGTATGGACGGTTGGTACACTCCTTGTTTCTGCTTTCTTAGCTGGTTTTATTACGCTTATCGTCAAGACTGTGCCTCGCCACCGACATTCCAAGCCTCCACCGGATAATTATACTCTTGCACTTCATAAAGCTCTTATGTTCTTCAATGCTCAAAAATGTAATCTTTATGCTTTCCATTTCTTTGATCTCTTTCTCTGTTTCCGGTGGTTATGAATTTGATCTGATTTGTTTTTTGTGTTTGATGCAATTTCTTTCAGCTGGGAAGCTTCCCAAGCATAATAACGTATCTTGGAGAGGTAATTCTTGTACAAATGATGGGAAATCTGCTACTGGTACCATATTTAAAGATCTGGCTGGCGGGTATTATGATGCTGGGGATGCTATTAAGTTCAACTTCCCTCAGGCTTTTTCTTTGACTATGTTGAGCTGGAGTGTTATTGAGTATAGTGCTAAATATGAAGCTGCTGGTGAGCTTAATCATGTTAAAGATATTATAAAGTGGGGGACTGATTATCTTCTCAAGACTTTCAATCACACTGCTGATTCCATCACTACAATTGCTGCACAGGTGATTCTCTATGTTGCTTAGAGTATTTACCTTTTATTTGGAGTTCTTAATCCTTAATTTCACTATCAGTTAGAGTTGCTACTATTAAAGTATTGATCTTTTTAGCTCATTGTTCATTGATGGTAGTTGAAGAGATCGGAGGTTGTGGGTTTAAGATCTAGTGTTAATTTAATTGTTGATAAGAATAAAAAGATATGAAAAGTACTGATCTTTCATTCACAGAATAAAACAAGTTCTGATCTTTCATTCACAGAATAAAACAAGTTCTGATCTTTCATCAGTATATTTTTTGGTGGGGGTTTGTGTTTCTCATGTATAATTTTTGCCCTTTTGACAGGTTGGTTCAGGTGATACTTCTGGTGGAAGCACAACTCCTAATGATCATTATTGCTGGATGCGCCCCGAGGACATTGATTACCCACGACCTGTTCTTGAATGTCATGGTTGTTCGGATCTGGCTGGGGAAATGGCTGCTGCCTTAGCTTCTGCATCCATCGTTTTCAAAGACAATAAAGCCTACTCTCAGAAACTTGTCCATGGTGCTAAAACACTCTTCTCATTTGCAAGGCAACAGCGTGGTAGATACAGTTCTGGTAATGAGGCTGCCACTTTCTATAATTCAACCAGTTATTGGGATGAGTTTATTTGGGGTGCATCGTGGCTCTACTATGCCACTGGGAATAATACTTATCTTGCACTAGCTACTACTCCTGGAATTGCCAAGCACGCTGGCGCTTTCTGGGGAGGGCCATACTATGGTGTGCTTAGCTGGGATAACAAGCTTACTGGCTCTCAGGTATCTTATTAAAGTTTGAGATTAACCTATTTTTATCTATGGCCTCTAACTTGACACTCATTTTTTTGTTCAGAAGTTTATTGGTTTTCCATGATCGTGTCTTTTGTAGCTTTGGTTACGTTAATAATTTGTTTGATACTTGAGCATCTGACGTTCAAGGAATCCATATTAATTTCTTAATTTCTTAATTTTGAGTTTTGAACAAATTTTGCCTGGAAAGTTATGTGCTTTAGGTTTTGTGCAAAAATTTACGAGTTCGAATGCCATCTAACATATTAATATCTGCTACATTTGTTTGATAGTATTGATACTATTCTCATTTGGCTGCAGCTTTACTTCCTTTTTTCCTTTTATGTGTTTGGTGAGGTATACTTATCAGCACTTTAATTATGACTGTGATCTAAGAATCTTTACCATTATTTGACCAGGTGCTTTTGAGTCGATTGAGACTGTTCTTGAGTCCTGGATATCCATATGAAGAAATATTGAGGACATTTCATAATCAGACCAGTATAATCATGTGTTCTTTCCTTCCAGTTTTCACAAGTTTCAACAGAACTAGAGGTAACCTAATTTTTATTTGCCTGGCTCCAATTGTTCATATTGTTAAATAATCACTTTTTGGGATCTCACATTAGTTCTTTCCTAATGTCTTACAGGGGGATTAATCCAATTAAACCATGGAGCTCCCCAGCCACTTCAGTATGTTGTCAATGCAGCATTCCTTGCTGCACTGTATAGTGATTATCTTGAAGCTGCAGATACACCTGGATGGTATTGTGGACCTAATTTCTTCTCAACTGATGTTTTGCGTGATTTTGCCAAGACACAGGTATGTCATCCTTTTTTCTCTTTCATGTGATCGTCGGTCGTCAACTTATCAAGAAATGATGTTTAGTAACTTAAGTCTCTGTTCTGTAACTTTGACAGATTGATTATATCCTGGGCAAGAATCCTCGCAAAATGAGCTATGTTGTGGGTTTTGGTAATCATTACCCAAAACATGTCCACCACAGGGGTGCATCCATCCCTAAGAACAAGATCAAGTATAACTGTAAAGGAGGATGGAAGTGGAGAGACTCCAAAAAGCCGAACCCAAACACAATTGTTGGAGCCATGGTTGCTGGCCCCGATAAGCATGATGGTTTCCATGATGTTCGTACCAATTACAATTACACTGAACCTACTCTTGCTGGAAACGCAGGATTAGTTGCTGCACTTGTGGCTTTGTCAGGTGGCAAGACTGCTGGGATTGACAAGAATACCATTTTCTCTGCTGTGCCTCCAATGTTTCCTACTCCACCGCCACCTCCAGCACCCTGGAAACCATAAGCTGCCTCTGTTATATCTTGTGTGACCAGATAGATGATTTTGCTGCAGAAGCAGATACTGGAAGTTACCCTTCAGTGTTAAAAGATAGTGCAGATTTGAGAAATGGAAATGGGGAATAGGTAACATTACGCTGGATAATATTTGAGAAGACAGTTTGGGGAGGCCTAATGGACTCAGAAAAGCTTTAAGAAATTGATATTTTGTATCTCCTGATGTACTTTGTTTGAATTTTGTGATATAGTATAATATGTATGATACCAAATCTTTGTATTCTTTGAAACATGTGGATCTGAAACAGTTCAAAATTGATTTAACAATAAGCTCCCATATAATGTACAGTTGGTGCATAGATCTCTTCCTTGATTGTTCATTTCAGTGTGCGGTATTGTAGCTGCCATAGAAAATTTGCCAAATTCAATTATCTTTTAATTTTCCGTTCCAATGAGAAATCATTCATTCTCTGAAGTTCTGCTTGAGCAGTTTTGGTCCCAACAAAAATATGGGATTGTCCTCTTCAAGTTATCCTGTGTTCTGTTTAGGTACCTTAACTCTCACACTTAACAAATTCTTAACTTCACTAATTAAAATACTTTTCTTTGATTTTGACTTACATGTTATATTCTTTTCCTTCAGTTTTTGTGTATGGTTATTCTTTGCCACCCCAATGGCTCCTTAATCTATATATTTCTTCCCTTCGGATGGCAGAATTGGGACGCTTTTGCTGCACTTTATCAGATGGAGGAGGAATCTAACTCTTTGGAGTATACACCAACATGGGTGGTTGCTTTTGTTTGTTTTGTTATTGTTTTAATGTCTCTTTTTGCAGAAAGAGGCCTTCATAAACTGGGAAAGGTACCTAATTTTTTCGTTTTCCATGATATTATCATGATCTTGAGCTGGAGGAACAGTTTAGATATTGAGTGCCATGGTTATTGGTTAGGATATCAAATTTTCTAGTTGATTTGCCATTAATTTAGAAACAGAAGAAAGTTTTAGTTTCCATCATGCACTAATCTCGAATTACAGCTACGGTTCATAAAATCCCACTAACACAGCTCGCCAATCTGTACTCTTGGAATTCAGTTGTTGAAGAATAAAGAACAGGAGGCATTGTTTGAAGCCTTGGCAAAACTAAAAGAAGGTTCGATTCTACTGTCATTTTCCTTTCTACAGCACGTATCTGCTGTTTAGAGGGTGTTTGATATTTCTTCTCTAAGATTCAGTTCACCCGAGAACTGTTTCTTTACTAATTTACATTGCCTCATGCAAGTTATTTTAATGCTTCTCAACAGAATTGATGCTTTTGGGGTTCATCTCCCTCCTACTAACAGTTTCTCAAAATACAATAAGCCGCATATGCATTCCACCTAACCTTGCCATTCACATGCTACCATGCAAGAGAAAAACTGAAAGCAGCCATGAAAAATATTTTCATCCGATTATAAATGGTCAACGGCATTTGTTGTCTTCAGGCAACAATGTAGCTCATTGTACTCGTAAGGTATTGGCTTACTCATCAATCCATCTAGAATTTCCATGTGTGCTTGACAAGTATGCAATTAAATTCCTTTGTTAGTCTTGATATTCCAGCTCTTTCTCCACATGCAGGGAAAAGTTCAACTGTTTTCACTGGAAGCATTGCACCAGCTGCATATTTTCATCTTTGTTTTGGCAATCGTGCATGTGATATTCTGTGTTTCTACAATGGTTCTTGGTGGATTAAGGGTAATGTGGTTCCCCAACTTTGAACTTTTCTGCCTGCATAGTAATTATATTAATGAATCAACTATTTTGATGTACACGCATAACATAAGCTTCAAAAATTTTTTGCATTGTCTGGATTTTCAATGTGTTTCCTGTATGCCTTTTCTTCCTCATTTGTGGATAGTTGAATTTTTTGTGTAAATTTCACATGATGCACAATTATTTACTTGTAGATACGACAATGGAAAGCTTGGGAACATTCAGTTCGACCAGGTCACATGAATCTAAAATTTTGATAGAAGTATCTCTGAATCTTGACAGAAACAATACGAAACACTTAGTTTATCTTGTTTGATCACTTTGCAGGTCATAATAAGCATGCTCATGAACACCATCATCATCACTTTCACGAATTCATTAAAAAACACACTAAAGGACACTGGAGAAAGTCATCAGTAGTAGGTTGGGTGGTAAGTTCTCAAGCCATTCTACTTAGCATCATGCTTTGGCATTTACAAAAGCTTACTAGAAAGTAACATAAACGAGGATTTTTTATATGCTTGTGTTCAGATATCATTCTTCAAACATTTTACTGGTTCTATCACCAAGTCAGATTACATTGCACTTCGCCATGGATTTATCGTGGTATGTTTTTCAATCCCCAATCAACTAGTACCTATAATGGTTTTCAATTTGATAATTTAACTAAAAGAAAAACTTAATTTGCCGATAAAAAAAAAACTAGTACCGATAATGGTTGTTTCCTTTGGTATTGATGCGAGTTACATTTTCCAATATCCAGAAATTTGTTAATCAGATGCCACTTTTTGATTTTCACAAATACATATTGCGGAATCTTGAGGTTGATTTCAAAAGAATAGTTAGCATAAGGTATGTGTTAAGTAGCAGTGTTTGTCTAAAATGATTCAACTGCACCAGAATGCACTAATAACAAATATTCCATAACAGCTGGTACCAGTGGCTCTTCGTGGTTATCTTTTTGCTGCTGAATTTAGAAGGTAATTATCATTTGATCAATATTGACAGACAATACTATTACAGTTTGGATATGATTAACTGACATGAAACTGATGACATGCAGGGTGGCATACATATTTTTGGTTAGCCTTTTTGCCTTTAATTGTAAGTGCAATTATTTTTTTGTGTCTCGCAATGAACACAGTTATAGTACTTTTTTGGATAATGAAATTCTTGATTTGAATGGACTTGCAGCTTCTGCTGCTGGTGGGTGCTAAACTGGAATACATAATCTCTCGTATGGCTCACGAGGCTAAAGAGAATCAACATGTGGAGCCTTCTGATAGATACTTTTGGTTTCACAACCCTGTCATTCTTCTCCACTTGATTCATTTTACCTTGTTTCAGAATTCATTTGAGATAGCTTTCTTCTTCTGGATATGGGTATGTTAAATTCTCCTTTAAAACAACACAACACATCATGCACGAACAAGAAGATCGATATGCTTCAACATCCCTGTTATAAACTTCAATCTGCAATTTACAATAGTAACTTGGTCTCTGGCAGTGCACATATGGATTCAGATCGTGCATCATGGAAAAAGTTGGCTTCATTATACCGAGACTTGTTATGGGGTAATACAATTGATGCTTGTTTACTAGTAATTTTTTATGCAATTAAGATGAAAATTACATGAAACTAGTGACAAATCGAATAACTTCCTATGAAGGAATGTTTACCAATGCTAATAACTTGGTCAATTCTCATTGTAAGCACTTTTAAAATTATAAGCAGTTTGGTGAATTTTTACCAAAACTTATTTTCTGCTTATAAGTAGTTTACAAATAAGTAAACGGATCACAACTTATTGTTTAATCAACTTACACTCTATAATAGAAAACGAGGATGAAGAGTTGGGTGGGTATTGATGCAAATTTCTCCTGTTAGTTGCTTGCATAATAAAATGATTGGTTTGGCTTTTGCTTTACAGGCTAATAGTTCAAGTGCTTTGCAGTTACAGCACATTGCCTTTGTATGCTCTAGTTTCCCAGGTTGGTTACCAAGTTTTCTTTGATCATAAGCAATTTAGAAAAAGTATTAACTAACTAAACTTGTTTGGATTTGGTGGTGGTTATGAACAAAAAAGATGCGAAGCAATATCACAACAAATGTATTCAATAGTAACGTGCAATCAGCCGTAGGCCGCTGGGCAAAGAGGGATGAAACAAGTGGAATTCATGATGATCACTTAACCACACAATCATCTCAAAGTGCTCCACAAGAAATCATTCCTGTAAAACCAAATGAAGAATCAATCATTCAGCTTTCAACTTTTGCTTCTTAAACCCTTTTTGCTTTTTGCCTTTTTTTTCTTCACTGGCCCTTGAATATATATATAAAATATTGTAATATTCTTACTTGCTCTCTACATAGAATCATATTCTTTTTTCCAATATATTATAGTATTTGATTCTGCTGTGTTTTTCATGTCAAGTTGGTACTTTTGTGCCCCCTGACTCTATTATAACAAAAGGTAATTCCTTTCTCTTGCAAGATTAATGAAAATTTTATGCTTACGCCCGTATTTGTTAGATTAGATAGTAAGAGTATAAATCAAAAGTTATGGGCTCCAAAGATTTAACATTCTCTTTTTCTGTATATATTCTCTGTAATTACAGATCTAAAGTAAAACTAAAAAATAAAATAATATTGTTACAAATGATCAGAGCATGTTAATCCACTCAACTACTGATCAAATCCTTTTTTACATGTACAAGCATTGCCCTATGATTTTCCAAATATTATGACTAGAAAGAAGAAAGACTAACTTGATTATTAGGCCTTTCAAGTGGAAACTTTCCCATCTCAAAACTGGACTGATCAGAAGCAACAACTTCTTCTGTAGTCTTCTTCTCTGCCTCTTCAAGCTCTTTCAAAGCTCTTTTCCCATAAACAGTGAATGCAACAGTTGTAATGATAGCAATGATGAATGAAATGACATTGTATACAATTTCTACGGTTGTTAGTTTATGTTTTCCATACTGAACATCTGCAAATGTCCTTATTAATCGGCCGCTGCACAAAAACAATGGCATAAATTGAAGAAAAGCAGAAACCAATTTTTAGAGTGGAACAGAAAATGACAAGGTAGGTACCTATAGATGTATATAAAAGCTTCTGGCACCATTCCAGCTATTGATCCCCATAAATAGGGCCAAAATCTCATACTTGTTACCACTATAGCATAGTTGAAAATTGTATATGGAAATGGTGAAACTCTAAACAAAGCAACAACTCGAAATTGATGGAACCAAGTCCCTTCCCCAGCGAGTCTGAGCATAGCAGCTTTTTGGGGCCATCTTTTTAACCATTGCTGAACATACAAGAGACAATTCTCAAGTTAAGAAGGTAAACAAAAACAAGATCAAGTATAGATATTACACAGTCTATTCCGTCAGGGTTATCTCAAAGAATAAAGCAATAATACTGATGGCAGTAATAACAAAAATAATGAAGATAATCGATTAGAAATCATTGTTCTTACATGAATGCGGTCCCGGAACAGTAGGCCTATCAAATATGGAAGAACCATCCCAATGGTCGTTCCAACCATGATAATAACAAACCCAATGCCATATCCAAAAATCATTCCAGCCAACCACATGGAAGGTCCTGAAGGAATTAGGAATACAGGGAACAAGGCCAGTGAAGCAATGAGCACGATGGCGAGGACTGGACGGCCAAAAGCAGTTGCTTCCCATTCCAAGATTGGGTAGAGTACCTACAATGAAATTAAGTAAACTTAAGCCCTAAAGCTACACTTATAATATAAAGATATGGCAGAGTTGCTAAGTGCAAGCTTAGGCAGCCTATAAGTCCAAATATGCGAGATACAGTCACCTCAAGTGATTAAATTTTTCCCACATATCCATTACTTGCGAAAAAATATATCTTAATGCAAGGAAATCATATATAAAATGATAGTTCGATATATATAAATGTGGAAATTAAGTCAGTTACCTTCTCAAAAAGAAATGGAACTCCCCATTTCAAGAAACCGAGTAGCAGTATAAGAAGTAAAACACAAAACGCAAGAGCTTTACTCCACCAAATGAAGGAAATAAGTCTAGCATTAGCTTCAGTTTGTAGGATTTGGGTTTCTTGTTCAGCTTCAACCCTTCTTGGTTCATTGTAAATTACAAGCCGAACATATTCACTATCTTCCCTTGCATTTACACCATCATTATTCTCACAGTTTGCAGCTTCTTTGCTGGGCTCCTCAGATGGCTCCGGCATCTATATATTTTAACAATAAGATTAATCCCAAAATTAAAAGGTTAATTAATATTAATAGCAAAACCATAAATTTAACAAATAAATATCATATTGTAAAGGGCATGAATTCATCAAAGAAGTGCAGCATTTTGAATCAGTACATAATAAAACTAATTAAGTCAAACGATAAGGAAAGTTTCAATATATTCCCAACTTGAAAGTTCGCAAAATTTCTCCTACAGTTCTGGTCTTTATTAACTAGTTAGCTGGAAAACCCAAAATAAAAATTGAAAAACATGAAAAAACCGATTTATTCCTAATCATTTTCCCTTTGATATTTCATATATAAAATTACAAGAACCCTAGAATTTGAAGATACAACCAAGTTGAACTAAACAAGTAAAAAAGAAAATCAAAAGTTAGGGTTTTGTTTATGGAAATACACAAAATTGAAAATCTACTTTACCTGAAATCTATATTTCGAGCAGAGAATCGAACTACACGCAGGAGATTTCGCTTACGATTTCGATCACCCGAGCTTCAAAATTATCAGAAAACCAGCAGAGAAAGCAAAGGAAAAGGAAGGGAAAACTTGAAGTGCCAAAAGGAAAAGCTTCAAAATTTAAAAAACGTACAACAGTCAAATCAGTCCTCTTGCTTTTGGTTCTAAAAAAAATTGAAAGAGCAATATTTTAATTAATTTTGCCTTAAAAATGTTTTATTTTCCGCCACCAACATTTTACGGATTTTTTCCTTAATTACGTGTTGACTGTTCATTAGTTCTCAGTTAATAGTCGTTAAAAACAGTTAGTCAAAATTTATAATTATTTTAATTAATCAACCGCACTATGATTTTCAACGTTTCTAGAACTACTCGGTATTTATTTTTTTATTTTATCTGAAAAAATATTTTAGAAGCTCTAGTATACCTCTCTCTCTATATATATATACTGCTGCAAACGAGTCGAGCCGGTTGCGAGCGGGTCGTCATTCGCTCGATAAAAACTCGACTCGAAACTCGGATCGATAATAAACGAACTAAGCTTGAGCCAAAAATTTTATTAAACGAGCCGAGCAATTAGACTCGCGAACAGTTTGTTTAAAAAAGCTCGCAAGTAACTCGTTTAATCGGCTTGCGAGCTGCTCGTTAAATAAGCTTATGAGTCTATCAAAACGATTAATTTTGGTACCAAATCAAAAAATATGCTTCAGTTAAGCCACCCGCCTCCCCACTTCATTTTTTGTTGTTTCATTTCTATTTCACTGTATTTTCATTTACTTACTGAAACAATGATTTTTGACTAACTGTTAACGAGTTCGATACGAGCTCGAATAACAGCGGGAAACGAGTTCGAGCTTATTTGTGAGCTAAAATTCAAGCTCGAAATGAGTTCGATTTCAAGCTTATTTTCGAGCTCGAATAGCAACATAAAATAGTTAAGCTCACGAGCCTAAAACAAGCCAAACTCTCGAGTCTCAAAACCAGCCAAGCTCGCGAGCCGAGCTTGTGAAATTTAACACGAGCTCAATTCGAGCTCGAGCTTGTGGAATTTAACACGAGCTCGACTCGAACTCGAGCTCATCAAATTTTAAACGAACTGAGCTCGAGCAGCACAATAATCAGCTCTTCTCGGCTCATTTGCAGCTATATATTCATGTTGGGGGCTTTTTAGTCAATATAATATAAATATTCATACTTTTCTTTGGTATTTTTTGTACCCTAATTCTGGTATGCTCCAATCATTCAAACATGTTTGTGCTTCTAGTAATTCAGGACTTATTTTAGATTGTGTTTCATTAAGAATATTGTCTTCTATACTAAAATCTTGTTTAGTTACAACAGATGAGATTAATGCTGTTAAAACTTGTTTAGCTATATATTAATGCTGCGGTTGGAAGTGTATTGGCATTTGTGAAAATGATAAATTTGCCATAGAATTCATTTTAGCTAATTCTTCTTTTCATCTTTTTTCAGAATATGCTAATTACCTGAAAGTTTGTGTGTGAACTTCCATTGTCGTTGGATCTTCGTTTTCTTCAACCTTTCTCTTCTTCTTCTTTCTAATGAAATACGAACTTCCTTCGTTTGCCATTAAAAACAAATAATATGAAGATTACTTTGATTTTGGAGAGAATTCGGAGGTTTGAAATTGATGTGAAGAAAACGGAGCTAATGATAATCTATTTATAGTGTAATCACAAAATTTTAGTTCCAACAATACCCTTCACACTAACTGTTTTATAACCGTTTACGGTTATATAACAGTCGGTTTCAGCCTCATTGGCGGTTCTATCCGTTGGCCCAAGTTAGATTACCGCATACGAAGAATCCATTCACCAGTCTCTCTCCGTTTCCAAAGCTAGTGCGACAAAAATGGCAACACTTGCAGCCCCAACTACCTCTGCAGCTCCAATCAAACAATTCCATCAAGAGTCATATAATTCTAAACGAGACATTGAACAAATCCATGCCTTAATCGTAAAAAATGCTAAAACCAGTCCGATACAGCGCCTTCTTCGGGCCAAAATCTCGTCCCTCCTCCAAGACATACGCTCTGTTCCCGCCACAAACCTCTCCTACGCCTGCTCTCTTGCCAAGCTATTTGACAGAAACGACGCCGTACGCACCTTCAATTCCGTTATCCATAACACCAGCAGTAACAGTGTGAAGCAAATCATGGGATTATATTCAGAAATGCTTTTACAAGGTCTCTTTCCTGATACTTCTACTATTCCTAGCATTCTCAAAACTTGCACTGAATCTAAGGCTTTTAATGAAGGGTATCAGATTCATGCTCATTCCATTAAAATGGGTTTTTGTTCGGATGTGTTTGTGAAGAATAATCTTATGAGATTCTATGTTGTTTCTGGCAACATCAAGGCTGCTGAGCATGTGTTTGATGAATGTTCTAATAGAGATTTGGTTTCCTGGACCATTCTTGTTCAAGGGTATGCTAAAATGGGGTATTATTATAAAGCTATTTCTGTATTTTTTAGTATGGATTTGAGAGCTGATGGGAGGACTTTGGTTGTGGTACTTTCTGCTTGCTCTAAACTGGGAGATTTTAGTTTGGGTGAGAAGATCTGCGCATATATTGATTACCATAAAATTGATGTAAATTCAGACGTTTTTCTTGGGAATGCATTGGTAGATATGTACTTGAAATGCGGCCAACTTGAGTTGGCTTGCCAGACATTCGATAACATGCCTGTAAGGAATGTAACTTCTTGGAATTGCATGATATCTGGGCTGGCTCAGCAAGGGCGGTTCAAAGAAGCGCTGGACATGTTTCGGTTGATGCAACATACAGGTATAAAGCCTAATTCTTTTACTTTAGTGAGTGTTTTGAATTCGTGTGCGAATCTTGGAGCCCTTGATCTGGGTAAGTGGGTGCATTCTTATATTGATAGAATTCATATTAAGGCCGATGGGTATGTTGGGAATGCACTTGTTGATATGTATGCTAAGTGTGGAGGTATAGACCAAGCCCTGAATGTGTTCCAAGCTATGGAATGCCGAGATGTCTATACTTATACAGCCATGATCTATGGCTTAGCGATGAACGGACAAGAGAAAAGGGCATTGTATATGTTCTCTGAGATGCATAAACTGGGTATACAGCCTGATGAAGTAACTTTTGTTGCTATACTTTCTGCGTGTAGTTATGCTGGACTTGTAGAGGAAGGACAAAGACATTTTGAGGGCATGTCAAGGTTATACAAATTGGAACCTCAAAGAGAGCATTATGGTTGTATGGTTGATCTTTTGGGTCGTGCTGGACTAATTAGTCAAACGCTAGAGTTTATAAGTAAGATGCCAATTTCACCTGATCCTTTTATTTGGGGATCGCTACTAAAAGCCTGTAGGATTCATGGAAGGGTTGAACTTGGGGAAAGTGTAATGCAAAAACTGGTGGAGATGGAAGCTGCAGGGGACGGTGAATACACCCTCGTGTCGAATATTTATGCCTCTGCAAATAGGAAGGGAGATGCATTGAAGTGGAGAAAGGCAATGAAGAATAAG
Source organism: Croton setiger (assembly GCA_948099555.1). Taxonomy (NCBI): domain Eukaryota; kingdom Viridiplantae; phylum Streptophyta; class Magnoliopsida; order Malpighiales; family Euphorbiaceae; genus Croton; species Croton setiger. The sequence continues at coordinate 1,911 of CANUEY010675018.1, read as the reverse complement.
AAAATGAAGAAGACCCCAGGATGTAGTTCGATTGTGGTAGATGGTGTAGTTCATGAATTTTGCAGAGGTGAAAAATCACACCCGAGTAGTAAAACGTTAGAGAAGTTGCTGCAAGAGATGATGCATCACTTGAGAAGCTATGGACTGGACAAGGATATTGCATTGTGTTGATAAGTGGGTACTGTTCTAAGTTCGTATGTGTAAAATTCTTAAGCTATTCAATTATGGAACTTCTTATCTGTACATGGTGGATGAGATCACTCATATATCAAGGTAATAACCAAAGCAAACAAAGGCAGGCATCTGTGTGTTTACATTTTGGAGAAAAATGAATAACAAAGAAACAACGCTAATTTCTAATTAGCTCATTGGATGGGTAGTAACTAGAAGTAAGCAAGAAATTTTATTCAATCTCAGTACTAAAGAGGGAAAAGAGTACCCATTTTAAGTGCGTAAACAGAATTGCATGCTCGATCTTATAGATGTGAATAGAACTCTATCTATTTGTAATTATAATACTTTACCTTTTATTTTCTTATGTTTCGGTATATGTATGTATTATATAGGTCTTTAATCATTTAATGTACATAGTTTTCAAAATTGGACCAATAAGTTTCATGTTTTGGTTGGGTTGAAGATATGGTCAAAGAAGGTAAAACTTGATCGGATTTAAAGAAACATTTTAATTATTTCAAGTTGAAATCATGAAAATTAATAAAGTTTTAGTTAGTATCAGACTAGAGAACGTGAATTGAACTCTCTTGTTTTCTTATCGGAAAAGTAATGATATATTTAAGTTTGTAGTTAGTTTTGTAAACTTAACTTATTGGAAAATGACATTTTTCCAATATACTTTTTTAAATTTTTGATTTAATAAGTTATGAATGGCATTTTTGTTTAATAAAATAGATTTTTGAATATTTTTGGAGGGTGAATTAATTTTGGTAGTATCAAAAATTAAAAAGAAAAGTAGAAAACTGTCCAGTTGGGACCCAAACTCTTGTATTGTAGGATGAGGATGAGTCACTTTCCGACCAGATCTTTAATCCAAAACTCACCGTTTAATAGGATAATCATGATAATATAATCAATAAACGCTACTCACACGTCACGCTTAACTATTAACTCTCACTCTGCCTTACATCCGACCAACCTCCGCCTCTCCAGGAACCTCTCCGCCACCGTCACCGCCCTAAGAATTTGCACTGAATGTAAATCCTCCATCCTAACTTTGTTCTTATTCATTATGCTATTCTTCAATTTTTTTTTTTTTTTTATTCTGCAGTTAAGCATGGTATTTTTCAGCTCGGTAGGACTAATGTATCTAACTTGAGGATTTTATGCTCTTCAGGTAAAATTTTTTACTTGAAAGCTAAAAGATTCCGGAATTATATTCCCTGTTTGATTTTTGATTGAAATCCTTACAAATTTTCCTTTTTGGGTTTCTAAAACCAAAATAAAAATATGTTCTTTTTATTTATTTTTTTATATTAGATAAGCTGAAATAGGGGGGAAAAATCTTCAAGGAAACTGTTTGCTTGCTCAATTTATGTGTACCCTTTAAAAAGTTCTCCCTTTGTTACCTTCCTCCCATCCTAGAATTCTGATTATGCTACTTAAAGTTGTTCATCGGATATTTTGCATGCCATTTACTTGCAATGACTTTGTTTTTATTTCATGATGGAAAAATATGGTTTCTGTGTGGGAGGGGCGGTGAAATCAAAATTAATCTTAAGCTTTGTTCAAATTTTTGGTTCTTAGGAGGATCAATTGAAGTTGCACATTAGCACTGATGTTTAGAAGCAGCAATGTTGTTTCCAGAATATTCGAGCGCCAAGTTCGCACTCCTCCTCCTGGCACTAGTGTACTCTATCTGTTCTTGCAATCTTTTTATATATATATATATATATA